>JAINUW010000555.1:600000-853047 GCA_020205615.1 Panax quinquefolius
CGGTGTTTGAATTTCCTTAGATGTCTTTCATGCCCATGAGGAGTTTGGCACTGCTATATATTATTTTCTTGAAGATGCTTCGCATCTCGAAAATAAAAGCAAATAAGCTGAACATTTAACAATAAAATGGAAGTATGAAAAGGTCTCAAATACTATTGAGCACAGGGTTTAAAAAACCTCTTTTACAAAACTTCACTGCTATATCATGTTTAAAACTAAATTTTTATGCAAATTCAAACCCTTTGTATATAGGTGCGAACGAGGCCTCGCACTACTTCCAAATAAAATTCACATTGATCCGTACACATACACGCACACATTCATATAATAGTTTCTTGAAAAGTGGCGGTCACTGTGGTAACATGGATGTCAACGGGTGCCTAACACCTTCCCTCCGCATAATCAAGCCCCCGAACCCAAATGAATCTCGATTTCACAGACCCGTTTAGCAGTGTCACACCATTGGGTAAATGTGCAAACCTTTTCTCGGTTGCGTTGGTGCAACCAGTTAAAAACACCAACTGGCAGGTAAAGGGACAAATAAATCTCACATAACATGAGAACACCAAAGAACAAGTAACAAAAAGGGACAAATAAAAATCCCGATGTCGACAGGCAGCGACTCTGCTGGGGACACCAGTAAGAGGGCTTAAGCCGCTACTACAAGCTTTTCAAAACTATTATATGTTTTTGTGTGAATGTTGCATTTACATTTATGATGAATGTGTACGAATACATTTTTACTTACTGCACTGTAATATATCTATCTGTGATATTAGTGCTTCATACATGTCATCATTTTCATAAATGGTGAGACACGTTGTATGTGAATGTATGTTGTGTGGTTTCTCCACCAGGAGGCTATCCTTTCGGTGTTTGATTACTGGACTCATAGGAAGATTAATTCCAACGAGGCTTAGGAAAGGCACCACCCAGATTCGCTCCAATTGAAAGACTGGATTAACTTCCCGTCAAGTAGATTGCGATGATTTGGGAACTTTCATGCCAAAAAGCCGCGAGAGTAACCCTAAGATAGGTCAGCCTCTGATAAACCAAACGCGGAGGAAAGTCTCTTCATGCTTTCCATTTTCTATTACTTGTAAAAGCATTTATTGTAATTTTATTCCATGTTCATCTCTATGTAATGGAAAATATGAAGAATATTTGCACATACATAACATGCTATCAAATGACACCCGTTTTTGCAGGATAATATTCCTAAAATGGACACATTATGATAGCATGTACACATTTACATTATCCCTAAGACTAAACTACATATGTTTTTATAGGGAAACAATTGGGCCTGTTACTCTCTCAAAATCCAAAAAGGCCACGAGCCTACAATCAATTATGTCTTCTTCTGACCAGTCTAATCCCATTTCTCGAGAAGAATTTGACAGACTAAGTAAACAAATTATAGATTTGGTTGTCCTACTTAAAGAATTGCATCAGTCTACTCAGGGTACAAAGATGCCTACACATACAGAATCCTCTGCACAAGGAAGAGCTCAAGGTTTGGATAAAATAATTCCAGAACCTTAGTTGGATACGACCATAAAAGACCCTAAAAACACCCATCTCAAAGGAGATCCAGACACCGGTGATATCAGAAAGAAGGTCCTTCAAATGGAGGAAACCATCCATTTGCTAAAAGGGATTGGAACACACGAGAGTGTTTCATATGCTGACCTTTGACTATTCCCTGGTGTTCATTATCCAGAGAAATTCAAAACCCCTGACTTTAAAAAGTATGACGGATTAGGGGATCCTTACACACATTTAAAGGTGTTCATTGGAGAACTTGGATCTTATGCGGAAAACGAGAAGCTCAGAATGCAGCTATTCCAGAAGAGTCTAACTGAAGAAGCCCATTCATGGTATACCAGATTAGACAACTCAAAGATCTATAGTTGGGAAGAGCTAGCTTATGCCTTCCTCACTCAGTACATCTTTCAGTATCTGATGACTCCTGACCGGTATCAGATTACCAAGGTCAAGAAATAGTCCAATGAGTCTTTCAGAGAGTATGCTCAAAGGTGGAGGCGCCTTGCTGCACAAGTTATTCCTTCCATGAAGGAGTCAGAAATGGTCTTGACTTTCATAGACATACAGGAAGCTCCTTTCTATGAGAGAGTCTTAACTGGTATTAGCAAACCATTCTCTGAAATGATCAAGCACGGAGAGATGGCTGAGATGGGATTGAAGTCAGGTAAGATTCAAGACCTAACCGCTTTTAAAGCGATTCTTCGAGCACATCCAAATTGGATCTTATGGAAACAACTTCTTGAGGGTCCATAAAAGAAAGAGGAAGATGTTTCCTCGATACTACTAAGGTCAAAAAGGCAAATGTAACACGCCTATATACAGAGGAAAAACTACTCCCCTTTCCAAGCACAGTCTTCAAACCCTCCATTGCCTAAAAGTGGAGAAGAAAAGTGCCCTCGAACGTTCACACCCTTAAGGGACTCACTCGAGAATATTCTCGCTCTTCTAACTACTCAGAAGAAAATCACACATCTTCTTCCACCAGCCAACCCTAATGGGAGGGGTTTTAATGCTACTTGAAGTATGCTTATCATGCCGGGGCACCTGACATGATACTCAAGATTGTTGGGTCTTGAAAGACAAGATCCAGGATTTAATAGACAACGGTGAGATCGTGGTTACTAAGCCAGATCAACCTCATGTGCAAGACAACCCTCTTCCTCAACACAAAGAAGAAGAGGTCCACATGATTAGTTGGAGTAGTGGACAGAGTTCCAATTTTAGTGGTGAATCATCCCAGACCATCAAAGACGGTGTTGACAGATGGGATTATGCAAAGTTTCAATTTACTATGGAATAAAAGATGAAAGCTCTTTGTAAGCAAGTGGAACAATTGGCAAAACTGGTGACCCATCAGCATCAAGTCACGCGCCAGTTAGTCAGTCAGGAGTATGCCTATCTCCTTCCTTTTGTTATTAATGCTCCACCATCACCTTCAGAAAGCGAAGCTATAGAGGATAAGGTTGCGAAGAGAGCAAGTGCTAAAGCCCGTAGGGATTTTTCCAATAGAAGGGAATTTACATACCTGGGCCAACCTATGTAAGAGATATTTTAGATGCTAACTAATATAGGAAGAATCACCTCCCTTCTACCTCCAATTAATCCTCATTCAACACGGTTTAACTCTGATGGAGTTTTTTAATATCATTCACATTCTCGCGGTCACAGCACAGAAGAATGCTGGGCACTCCGCCACGTTATTCAGAATTTAATTGACAGCGGTGTCCTACAAATGGAATATGATGAAACTGTGATACTCGATATTGGGAATGCATGTCCTACCAAATGGAAGGGATCAGTAGCAGTTATATCCGCTGAGGCTGATGAGACTGTCAAACCATTTCCCATACAAGAAATTCAACTCAAAGGAGCTGATAATCCTTTGAAAGTGGCTACACCAGAGCCAATTTCTTTTCCTTTAAGACCACAATATCCTGTTGTCAGCTTACACAAAGTCCCCTGGAATTATGGAGAAGCTGAAGGATCCACGTCTCATACTATTGCTATAGTGTCAAAGGAAAATCCATTGTATCTTCCTCAACGGGTGATGAAGCCCACCATCAAAGCAAATGGGAAGATTCCCATGAAGAAGATTGAGAAATTCCTCTGCACTATGGGCCATAATGAAGCCAAGGTAGTTTTAAGCTTAAGAGAAGCTCTACATTAGATCTCAATACTGGACTTGGTTTTCTCTTTCGAGGATCACAAGAAGATCTTACTAAAGGTTTTGGAAGAAGCCTACTTACCGAAATCAGTGGATGTGGAAAAATTTCAACATCTGGTTGATCACATTTTTAACAAAAATGTGATATACTTCACTGATGACGACATACCACCCGAAGGGACCGGTCATTGCAAGCCATTGCACATTGTAGTTTTGTCCTCCAGGTATATGTTAGCTGGAGTTTTGATAGATGGAGGTTCGTCTCTAAATATATGTCCTTATGCCACTTTGGTAAAGATGAACGTCAATCTCAGACGGATCCAAAGCAGTCATACGGTCATCAAAGCTTTTGCTGGATCCCGACGAAATTCTGTCGGAGAGATTGAGCTGCCAATTGAGATTTGTCCAAATACATTCAATGTATTCTTTCACGTCCTCAAGATAGATTCAGGATACAACCTGTTATTTGGGAGACTATGGATCCACATGGCTTCTACACTTCATCAACAACTGAAATACATTGTCAACAACAGCCTAGTCACTGTCAACGCTGAGCCAAAATGTCATGAACAAGGAGATCTACATATCATCAGCTTCAATTCAGAAGTTGAGCAGGCCATTTTTCATACTTTGGAAGTGAGCAACACGCAATACCATCCTATTGGAGCGCCACTTCCCGTACCCAAGATTTATGTCGAGGTTATGTCGGCCACTCAAGAAATGATATCATTGGGTCATCAGCCTGGACAAGGGCTGGGTAACAATTAGCAGGGTATTAAGCACCCAATTCAAATGTCCAGTCAAACTGGGACAGACAGACTAGGCTATTCTGCCAGTTCTAGTCATAGGAATCCTCATAAGCACAAGTAGAATCCTCAAGCTTCCGCCACACGGTGATCTTCTCCACCTGTACCTCATGAACTGATATAGTCTTCGGTAAAGGTGCCAGCCCATGTTATGGCTATGCTGTTTCCCAAACCAGTACCATTTAAAGCAAAAGAGGTGTTGATTCTTGATCCCGAAGTGGAAGAAAGGGAACGAAAACGTAAACATGACATCGCCCTGATGATGTCAGGCATACGCATCATTGTCCAAGATGAACAAACAAATAGATACACCCCAGACGATGATTTTCCAGATGTTATGGTTATCATTCAGGAAAAGGAGGACGATGAAAGCCCCTCCATCATTGCAGTCCATCTGGACTTTACCCTCAACAATTGGAACAGTACTCCATGAATTGGTCGACGAGGGTAAAACAGGAAAAAAATCCCTCTGCCCTATAGATAACTTTAATTGTTTACTTTTCTTTACAGTATTAGCAATTATTTTATCGGTACACGCTAACACTTTTGTATGATTAACCAGTTTCATATATTATATGGAAGCATATTTTGTTTTAGGACTCTTAATTTAGATGTGCCTGTACTTGCTGATGAGGTACCTTTTCTCCACAAGGACTGTAACTTTGATGAAAAGTTGGACTCAGACTTGATGGAAATACAACAGGACATTGAGATACCTCGAGAGATAAAGGAATGAGTTGTAGACAAACCTAGGCCCAACCTTGATCAGACCACTTCTTTCAATCTCGGAACCTTAGAAAGCCCTAAGTTAATCCAGATTGGTTCAGACCTAACTCCAAACCAACAGAATGATATGGTTGCACTACTAACCCAATTCCAGGATATGTTTGCATGGTCTCATGAAGACATGGTGGGTTTGTCCACTGACATTGTCCTTCATCGCCTCCCATTAAAGAGGGATTTAAGCTAGTCAAGAAGAAGCTCAGGCGATTGAAGCTTGAGTGGAGTTTAAAGGTTAAAGAAGAAATTATGAAACAATTTCAAGCTGGCATTATTATGGTGTCTACATGTCCAAAGTGGATATCCAACATAGTTCCCGTGCCTAAACCAGGAGGAAAGGTGCGAGTTTGCATGGATTAAAGGGATTTGAACAAAGCTTACCTTAAAGATAGCTTTCTCGTGCCATTTATCCATATTCTCATTGACAATATTGCTCAATACGGCACGTACTCCTTTGTGGATTGCTTCGCGGGGTATCATCAGATTATGGTCGCTGAGGAGGACCATGAGAAAACTACTTTCATCACTCCTTGGGGAACCTTCTGCTATAGACGGTTGACATTCGACCTCATCAATGCCGGGGCAACCTATCAGCGAGCTATGATGGCTCTTTTCTATGACTTAATGCTTAAGGAGATAGAGATCCACGTGGATGATATCATTGTCAAATCCCGAAGGGAGGAAGACCACTTAGACCATCTCAAAAATCTCTTCAACAGGTTGCGTAAGTACAATTTGAAGTTGAATCCAACTAAGTGTGCCTTTGGCGTTAAATCAGGCAAGTTGCTAGGTTTCATAGTCAGCCACAAAGGGATTGAGCTGGATCCCACCAAAATCCAGGCCATCAAGGAAATTCCCATTCCTCAGATAGAAAAGGAAATATGGGGATTTTTGGGAAGAATCAACTTCATTAGCAGGTTTATCTCTTAACTCACAACAACCTGTGAGCCCATCTTAAAACTGTTAAGGAAGAACTCCTCCATGAAATGGAATAATGAGTGTCAGAAAGCCTTCCTTACAATCAAAGAGCAGTTGGTTAACGCTCCTATTTTGGTACCCCCCAGGGATGGTGTTCCCCTGTTCATGTACTTGTCCATTAATGACAATGCCATGGGCTGCATGCTGGGATAAAAAGACGATAGAGGCCAAGAACAAGCTATCTATTACCTCAGCAAAAGATTCAGTAGTAGTGAATAAAAGTACACTCTGATTGAGAAGACGTGTTGTGCTTTAGCATGGGCTTCCATGAGGTTACAACATTATCTCCATGGTCACACAACCCATCTCATATCCCTCGGGGATCCTCTCAAGTATGTGTTCAGTAAACCCATACTAATTTGTCGGCTGTCCAGATGGCATTTGATCCTACAACAATTTGACATCCTCTACGTGACACAAAAGTCTATCAGAGGTCAAGGAATTGCGGATCAACTGGCCACCGCACCTATAGGGGATTTCAAACCCTTGGAAACATACTTCCCCGATGAAGGGTTAATGACAGTTCAGCAACACCATTAGTACAATGCATGCCATACGTGAAAAATGTATTTTGATGGAGCTATTAACATAGAAGGCTCTGGAGCTGGAGCAGTTCTAGTGTCCGGTACGGGGGAGCAGTATCCCGTCATCGTCAAATTGCAGTTTGTCAGCACCAACAACACAACTAAGTATAAAGGTTGTATCATGGGGCTAAAACTTGCCCGTTCAATGGGCATCAGGCGATTAACTATCTTTGGGGATTCAGAATTGGTAATCAAAGAATCCACAGGAATCTATTGTAATGCCCCGGAAAATCAAACAATTGTAAATACTTTTAATAATGAATAAAATAATATTATTTATTATTATTATGTGTTGATAAGATGAATGTCATTCTATAACCTAGAAACATCGGAATGTCGTAGTATTTTAACTACGTGAGTGAATTAAGGTGTTTGAATTTCTAAGACGAAAATAAAAGCTTTCCGAGAAATTTTCCAAAAAACACTATTCATCGATTTCTGCTCGGAATTTTTTTTTTGAATTTTCGAGAAATACGTAACGTTATAATATCAAGGTGAGATGGATTATGTAATAATAATCTAAGTATGGAAAACGTAATATTTCGCATGTGGACCTAATTTGGGAACGTTAGGTTTATTAATCGTAAAGGAAGAAAAGCTGTGATTATATAATGTGTATACATTGTATGAAGTAATGGATGTAAGTATAATACGACGTATTGTACTATTAAGAATGGAGAATGAAATAACGTATATTGCGAATTAATATACGAAGCTAGCATCTGAAGATTATAATGTGGTATATTATGTTAAGTTGTTAAATATAAGGTAATGGACTTGTAGGATTATTAACCTAATAGTATAAGTCCAATAGAATGTGAAAATCAAGCCCATGTGTTTGATAAGTCATAAGTCCAAACTCTGGTAGCACAAGCCCATTAAAGAAGTAGTTAGATTAATTATCAAAGCCCAATGTGAAGCCATGATCCATAGGGCAATCCAAGTGTAAAATGGGTAAGCTTGATGGGCAAACAAAAAGTATGGTGACCAAGTTTTAGAAGTGGCTAGCAAGTTTACTTAATTGCTAGGTTATGAATAGTAAGGAGGTGGAGGATTAAGGAGGTGGAATGAGGAGGTTAGTTAAGGAGGTGGAAGGTTATAATGACCATTCTACCCTAGTTTTGGATGGCCTATAAATAGAAAGCTCATTTCAATTTTTGTTGGTTGTTATTTCATCCAACATTCTTCTCTCAATATAAAGCTACTTATTGGTTAGGGAGAATAAGCAGTTTTAAGTTAAAGCTTCCTTTGTTAGACTTTCCAAGAAGAAGAAGTTAGACTTCAAAGGTAATGATATTGTGTCCAATATTCTTTCATCTCTATTATAATAGGATGATAAGAGAAGTGTAATTAATAAACATGTATGTTAAGAACATATAAGAATTAAGTTATGAATGGTCTTAAGCCGAATAAGTTGAATAAGCAACTTGAACTCTCATAAGTTGTTGGAATCTTGAAGAACTTATCATATGTTTGTCATATGATGATTGTATGTTGAATATAACATAAGAATATTGATTAATGGACTTAAGTTCATAATAAGGCTTAAGCATGAGGAATTATAGTTCATAAGTTAAATAAGTCATTGACTTATGAGAATAAGTCAAAACCTACTTTGTCTATAAGTTGGTTTAATAAGTAACTTGTAATGATCCTTTGTTGATTAAAATCCATTTAGAATCATTAAGAATGTAGTTTTGCCGAAATTCACACGATTGGACGATAATCGTCGAATTCGTGAAATTCTCAGAATGGAAGTCATATTTTGAGTTTGAAGTCGGAAATGTTGGTTTTGATGGAGACAAGTCATATTTGGCATTATAGAGTTGCGGACTCAAAAATGACCGGATTCCAACATACAACGAAGAAACGAGCGTTGAACGTTCACGAACGTTTATCGTTTTCGTTAAAAATGAACTAATAGGTGAAATTTTAGCAAAAGAAGTCAAATAGATAAAATTCTCGCATGAACGCATAGAGTATGTAATTTGTGAACCATAGGCTTTTGAACGGACCAATTCGGACTTATAACAAAGAAGTTATGCGTCCGAGAGTTTCGTGAAATTTTCAAAATTTTGCAAACTATCTCGAGAGGACAGAGTCCGTGCGCCATGGCACGACTCACGATTTCTTTAAAGCCTTGGCCACAAACATGAGGCTAGAACCATGCATACTGCTAACTCGCGCCGCGATGTGAGATGCAGAGTTAAGTGTGGCGCCGCGACGCCAATCCTACAATTTTGATGGACAAGAATGTTTACAAGTATAGAATGAAAGAAAACTCTTGGTAATGAACTAAGGTGTTAATATAACATTGTTAAGGCATGGTAAGACACTAATGTATGTTGATTAAGAGTTAATAAACAATTGAAAGTGAACGTAATGTTAATGATGTAATAAAAAGCCGGAAACCATAATAACAGATCTAAGCCAGGATTTAGATTGAGATGAAGGGTAAGATATAATAATATACCTACTTGATTATATAAAACCTAATGTGGTACGTTATATGATCATGTATTGTAGAGACTTAGAGACCTAAAGTGTACATGTGATAATCAGTAAGCAGACCCTGAAGGCAAGTATTCTAACCCTTGTTCCAGTTCAGTCTGGACAAGTTTTGTAATTCATGTATTCTTTCACATGAAGTCTTGAATGATGAAGTCTAAAGCCAACTCTTTCGGCTAGACTTATATTATGATTCTGTCAAGCATGATTTAGGTTTACCGAGTTATATTGGTATGGTTTTCAATCGAAGACGAAGTATGTTAAAATGTTTTTGTCATTTAACGACAGGCACATGAGGTTGCCACAAATTAAACTTATACACGTTTAATGAATGTAGTGTTGATCAACATAGAGTACTATGGGCTGATCACCTAGAAGTACTCATAAGCTATGCCGGACTTAGAGACTTAGTGTCGGGTTGTCCTTTTCAAAATAAATTATGAACTGCTCAAAGTTCCGAGCCTTAGTTGATATTCTACTGAATATTGTTGTTGGAAAACATTTTGAATGAAAAGAAGTGCTATTTTGAATTATCGATAGTACTTCGTAACTATTGTTCAGTTACTAAATATATATGAGTTCTATGTTTCAAGCATGTTGTTTATTAGAATTGTAGTACTTGCTGAGCTAGTCATGCTCACTCTTGCTTGAACCATATGAACACAGCCAAGATCGAGCGGACCGAAGGCTCAGGCAAGGACAAGGGCAAGGCGAATACGAACCCTTAGAATGCTTATGTAATAGTATAGGTGAACGATTGTAATATATTTGATATTATGACAAGAACAAACGAATGGGTTACAAAGAACCTGGGAAATGTAATATTATTTTGGATATATAGAAGTTATATTAGTCCTTTTGAGACTATTCAATTGAATGAATGAATGAATGGTAGTACCGTGTAGTACCATCTGTCTGGTTGGAAGAGAACCGGATTTGGGGGCATCACATCTATCAAACCAAAGAACTAATTTTGCTGCCTTACCATCGACAAGTTTTACAGATGGCTTTGGAGTTCGGAGAAATCTCCTTTCTACACATTCCTCGTAATAGGAATGATTTTACGGATGCGCTAGCAAAATTGGCCTCCTTGATTCACATACCTGACAAAGAAAACATGCCAAGCATTATATTCCCGACAAAAGGCCCCAGCCTATGGGAACTATGTTGGAGAAGTATCAGATGAGCTACCTCCCATCCAACACCCTTGGTATTAGCATATCAAGGAATATATGCGAGATGGATCTACACCCGCTGAGGTGTTGGGTAAAATCTATATACGCACAACACGCAAGTATACGTGGTCAACAAGTAATAAAGTGATAAGTTGAGTATCATTCCCACAGAGAATTATTTAATAAAAATCACCAAGTACTAACCCGTAACCAACTCAATCTTATTTAAACGAATGAATTTCAAATTATATCAATTAAACTACTATTAAATTCCACTAATTAAATTAAGACTATGGAGATTTAAGATCACAACTTCACTTATTACTACATTTAAGTCAACACACTTCTCATCAATTATTCTCTATCCTGAATTGTTAATCAAGAACACGAATGTAGTATTAACCACCTCTCGATGCACTAATACCGTATTAAGATCAATCCACAATCAAGATAGAAATCCATTAAACACCTTAATCAACTAACCCACTATATCTCTATGTGAATTACAATTGAAGAAGGTTTAAGAGCAAGTTCTCTATCCGATTACATGCGATGTCAAGCATATCTCTACCTTAACACTCATCAATTTTAAGCTACTAACAAAATCCTGAACACATGCTACCATGATTAGATCTAAATCTAAACTTCATCTCTCGAGTTCATATAGATTTTCACGGTAATTGATGACCAATCAATTAAACAATTAAGTCCAAATCACAATAGACAATCCTCATGATAGAACATAACAATTGATAGCGAAGCATATTAAAATAAACTACACAATAAGATCCATTGTAATCACAAACAAAGAATTAGTTCATGATTATTGAATTAAAACTAAGAATCCACAATTGAATACACATTAAAAGACAAAGATAGAAATAGATGAAAAGGTAGAATCTATTGTCTGTAGATTTGACGCTCCTGTCTTGCTCCAACTTTGAATCTTCAAAGGTCTCCAAGTTGCTTCAATCTCCAAAACTCATTAGAACTAGGGTTTTTCTCTTATTTACTCTAATCAAATCTAATGAAATTCTTCCTCTAACTCCCTCTAATCCTTGCAAATCTCCTCCTTTTATATGTCTCTTTATATGTATTTAAGTCCTCTTGGAAGTCCTTGAATCAAATAACTCAAAACAATCCTTTTCGGACTCAAATTCGAACAAAAACTACTCATTCTGAGCATACCCAGCCCCGGCTGGGTATTTTCCCTTTTAATATCCAGCCTCGGCTTGCTAGTGATCTGCTAAAACTCCTAGGACCCCAGCCCCGGCTGGGTCCTAAGGCACAAAAGGTCCAGCCCCGGCTGGGTCCTAATCTGCCAATTACTTTTCCTGCTGGAACCTCCTTTGCTAAAACTGCCATAACTTTTAAACCAAGAGGAGTTACGGGGCCTGCCACTATCAAATCGAAGCTATCGAAGAGACCTACAACTTTCATTCTTTGAGGTTTGAGAAATAACAAACTTATGAAGGTCGAAATTGGACTGTAAGTAACTGCTATGAAAATGACCACCCAAAATAGCGAAATTCAACGTCCGTTGGTACAAATGTCATAACTCTTGCATCCGAACTCCGATTGGAATGATTCAAGATGTTCCAGAAAGCTAAGAAGATGCTCTACAATATAGTCTAAGTTCCAAGCCAAGAACATGAAATGAACATGAAAGCCCAAATAATATTCGGATTGCTTTTCTTTGCGTTTTCCTTGTTTTTCCTTACCAATAGTCGCTCACACCACTCCCAAACATATAACCTACAAAATGAACACAAAATGCATGAAAAGTAACTAAGAAACATGAGTTTAAGCAACTAATTCAAGTAATAGATACCGAATAAGTAGGTATAAAACCTACTTATCAAATACCCCCAAACTTAAACCTTTGCTTGTCCTCAAGCAAAAACAAAACAAAAATGCAATGCAATGGAATGCAACTAATCTACATGCCTACGAATCCAGTAGTATTGATAAACACAAATCTATTCAACCGGCCTTAGAGCAATCAAGCAAACATGATAATACTTCATATCAAAACCAATCAACAATTTCCTAGTCAATCATCAAGTCTTAAACTGTTATTACTGGTATAGTGCGTGTGTGCTCAACAACCATGCTAACTGATAAAAAAAACAAATTTAACACATAACAAGTCTCATTGAAGGCATCATATAGTGTAAACTCAAGAAATTCAAAAACAAGCTAGATCCAACTAAAATCAAACAATTACCAATATCGAGGGTCAACATGAGATACTTATGCTTTATTTTCATCTGCGGGGGCTTTTTGCTCTTATTTCCCATTTTATTCATTTTTTCTTCTTTTTTTTTACACATAGCTATGAAATGTCTTATTCCCTTAGGCTTTTCAATGCCACCTTAACGAGCTTTCAACCAACGACTCCTAGACCATTAAGACCTTAGGGCGCTAGGTGTAAAGACAATCCCCTCGGGCTTACTTACTCAAGTAACAAAGGCCACAAAACTAGACAAGCATGCCACGGTGTTTATTCATACTTTTTTTTCTTTCTTTTTTTCTTTTTCTCTTTTTTTTTATATAGCTTATATACCCCAAATATTCCCCCAAACTTAGGTTCTTGTCTAACTTTAGCCATCACTACTTATTCTTGTCATTCTTTCATTTAAACTAACATTATCTTTTAGAGTCCCATTATGTATCAATTTAAACTCAATCAATCAACAAGTTGTTTTTACTGTGCTATCATTATTATACCAGTTTCAAACAAAAAAAGATTTAATTCATAACAAGAAATCACATCAAAGCTCTAATAGTCAGTACTATACTTGTCTACCCAATTACAATCTCATCTTTGGCCAAAATAAACTTAAACTATCAAACAGCTGGACTCGTGCAAGATGAACATAGTAACTAACTATTATTTTTGAATTTTTGAAATTTTTTTTTGAAATTTTTTTTTTTAACAAAAAAAAAACTGAATATAATGCTATTCAAACTATACTATTATGCAACTACTTATGCAGTTGTACTACATGAATGCAAACATAATGAACCTAAACTAAATTAACAACATATGCAAAATAACATAACATAAACATGAAACTAAACATGCAATAAAGAACTAAACTAAACTCCCCCAAACTTAGCAATTACAATGTCCTCATTGTAAGAATATAGCGGTAAGTATAAGAGAACATCCCTGTAATCAGCTAAGGGTGAAGTGATGGTGGCGATGGCGGCGACGATCATTTTCCTATCCATTGAACCTCCAATACCTGCAATGAAGAGAGATAACATGGATTAGAATAGCACTTTGTGATATAACATGATTCCTATCTATTAAATAAACTACGAAAGAATATAAATATAAAAATTCCTGGGTTGCCTCTCAGTCAGCGCTTGATTTATAGTCCTTCAGCCTGACTTTGTCTGGTCAATGCTATCCATTTCCTCTTCAAAAGTTGAGGAACCCCTCCATCCATCGGAAATAATATAGCTTTTGGTAGGTTCCCATTTGTGATAGCCATTGTATTAAAGTCACCTAGCATGCTTTTTTTAGATAAGAATACATTCAAGAATGTCCAACATCTAGGTGTTTTCTCCATTGTGTATGTAATCACTTTGGGCCATGGAAGCTTGTCACACACAATGGGCTCTTCATCTATCTTCTCTTTCTTGTCCCACCATGGATTCAAAATTATATTCGCTCTTATGTCAAAAAGAGCTTCACCGACGACATGACTACCTAGCGGACAATATTTTGTAAATCTAACCGGATTCTTAAACTTTGGCAGAGAAGGCACTTGAGGCATTAATAACATCGGCTCATCCTCGTTAGTATTCATAGTTAGCTCTTCACCGACCTTGTTGTCATTATCCCCACTTGTCTCCTCTTTTTCAACATCTCGAGGCTCATCCAGTTGTAGATTTGGTTCGGGTTCTCCGTCAATTTCGTCATCCATGTCATAAAACCAAGTGTTTGGAGGAAGGTTACTTACGGCTTTGGTCATTTGATCTATCTTATTCTGCAGATTTTGAATTGATATCTCTTGATTCTGAGTTAACCGCTTTAGATTCTTCATTCTCTCCTAAGTTGATGCTACGAACTTGGAAAATAATTCTTCCAACCTTGAATCTTCTTTTTCAGTCTCGGAAGCCATGGACTGATGACCATTGGTTGAGGTTGTGACACGTTGTTTCATCCAATTATTAAAATTTTTGGTTGACAACTCTTGGCTAATACTCATCTCCTCTATGTTTGCTATGCACTTCAACATTACATCCCTCAGATTTGGCTTTTCTTCTTGTGGTAATGGAGGTGGACATGAAAATTCTGGTGTGTATGTTGAATTTGGAGCGTAGTATTGGTCTTTATAATTGTAGCTCCATGAAGAATCCGGATGATACCCCCAAACTTGATGGTAATTACCATATGTATACTAATTGAGGTCGTTACCACTATACTGTACCGGCCCAAGATTGAAGGTGCATTGATGACTCGGATGGTTTCCAACACAATAGACACACGTAACTGCCATCCTTCGACTCTGTTGGGTTGCGATAACGTCCAACTTCCTCAAAAGTTCTTCAATTTGTGCTGACATTGCGGAGAGTGTCGCGAGTCTATCAATCTCCGCTTCCTTTGGTTGAGTCATGTTCGTGTATGGCCATTGATACGCAAAGTCATCCATGGTACCTGAAAAGAGAGAAATATAGGAAGAGAATTAAAAATAAAAATAAAAATGTTTAAATTAAGACTAATTTGATTGAAATTAATATTGGCAAAGAGATATTAAACTAATTCCCCGGCAACGGTGCCAAAAACTTGTTGGGTAAAATCTATATACGCACAACACGCAAGTATACGTGGTCAACAAGTAATAAAGTGATAAGTTGAGTATCGTTCCCACAGAGAATTATTTAATAAAAATCACCAAGTACTAACCCGTAACCAACTCAATCTTATTTAAACGAATGAATTTCAAATTATATCAATTAAACTACTATTAAATTCCACTAATTAAATTAAGACTATGGAGATTTAAGATCACAACTTCACTTATTGCTTCATTTAAGTTAACACACTTCTCATCAATTATTCTCTATCCTGAATTGTTAATCAAGAACATGAATGTAGTATTAACCACCTCTCGATGCACTAATACCGTATTAACATCAATCCACAATCAAGATAGAAATCCGTTAAACACCTTAATCAACTAACCCACTATATCTCTAGGTGAATTACAATTAAAGAAGGTTTAAGAGAAAGTTCTCTATCCGATTACATGCGATGTCAAGCATATCTCTACCTTAACACTCATCAAGTTTAAGCTACTAACATAATCCTGAACACATGCTATCATGATTAGATCTAAATCTAAACTTCATCTCTCGAGTTCATATAGATTTTCACGGTAATTGATGGCCAATCAATTAAACAATTAAGTCCAAATCACAATAGACAATCCTCATGATAGAACATAACAATTGATAGCGAAGCATATTAAAATAAACTACACAATAAGATCCATTGTAATTACAAACAAAGAATTAGTTCATGATTATTGAATTAAAACTAAGAATCCACAATTGAATACACATTAAAAGACAAAGATAGAAGAAGATGAAAAGATAGAATCTATTGTTTGTAGATTTGACGCTCCCGTCTTGCTCCAACTTTGAATCTTCAATGGTCTCCAAGTTGCTTCAATCTCCAAAACTCATTAGAACTAGGGTTTTTCTCTAAATTACTCTAATCTGATCTAATGAAATTCTTCCTCTAACTCCCTCTAATCCTTGCAAATCTCCTCCTTTTATATGTCTCTTTATATGTATTTAAGTCCTCTTGGAAGTCCTTGAATCAAACAACTCGAAATAATCCTTTTCGGACTCAAATTCGGACAAAAACTACTCATTCCGCGTATACCCAGCCCCGGCTGTGTATTTGCCCTTGTAATAGCCAGCCCCGGCTTGCTAGTGATCTGCTAAAACGCCCAGCACCCTAGCCCCGGCTGGGTCCTAAGGAACAAAAGGTCCAGCCCCGGCTGGGTCCTAATCTGCCAATTACTTTTCCTACTGGAACCTCCTCTGCTAAAACTGCCATAACTTTTAAACCGAGAGGAGTTACGGGGCCTACCACCTATCAAATCGAAGCTATCGAATGGTGCTGTTGAGGAGGCTAATAAAAAAATCAAGAAGATCATTCAGAAGATGTCCGCCAATCACAAAGGATGGCCTAACCTCTTACCTTTGACTTTATTAGCCTACAGAACTTCAATGCGTACTTCCACTGGGGCAACACCCTACTCATTAGCCTATGGGATGGAAGCAGTGCTCCCCGTAGTGGTGGAAATGGAATCCCTCAAAGTGTTGATGGATGCTCAGTTAGATGAAGACCAATGGGTATAAGATAGGTATCATTAATTATCTCTAATAGACGAAAGGCGAACCACGACTATCTTCCATGGTCAGTTATATCAGTAAAGGATTGCAAGATCCTACAACAGGAAATTTTGGTTATGGCAGTTTAAACAACATGACTTGGTTTTGAAGAATATCATTGACAACCAAGATCAATCTAAGGGAAAATTTGTTCCTAACTTGGAAGGCCTATTTACTGTCAAGGAAGTATTGACAGGAGACACTCTCAGACTACAGGAAATGGACGACGATGAATTTCCACAACTTATCAACTCGGACATAATGAAATGGTACTATGTCTGATGTTACCATTAAGCAAACATCTTGGCTTTGGATCATCAGATCACCAGTCATTTCGGTTTTTTCTAACACTTTTTACATACCTTTTTGCCCCTCAGGGAAACATACACTTCAAACCAGCAGCCTGGTTTCACCTCATTTCAAACCGTTCACACAATTTCGGTTATCCTGAAGACAGGATTGAACCTTTCACACCTGCAGTTTATCCTGAAGACGGGATTAAACTTTTCTACACTTGCAGTTTGTCCTGAAGACAGGATCAAACTTTTTCACACCTGCAGTTTGTCCCAATCATGGGATTAAACTTTCTTCTCCCCGCATTATAGCCTGCTTATGGGACTCACACTTCTCTTCGGCTGTAATTCGTCTTGAGGGGCGAACTATGTCGACCTGATCTCCCTGATACCCAGGAGTATATAGGTAACCATATTCTATATGGCCCGGTTGCAAAAAAAAACAACAACAAAAACATTTCTTCCATTTCTCTACAAAAACAAAAACCACAAAAACACTTCTACACCTTTCTTCGTCAATAAAGCTTCTACACCCATTTACACCTTTCACATTTCAGCGTTGAACCTCTTACACCAGGTTTGAACTACGTAGACCTGATCTCCTCTTAAATAGGAGTACGTATGTAGCCATTTATGGTTCGGTCTAAACCCTACCAGAACAAAAATACTTGTCACACGATACTGGGATCAAACTTTAATCCACCATATTTCATCGGCTTCAGACCAAAGAGATGGGACTACACAACCTCTTCTCGCCAATAGGAGATTCGGCGACCATCTAAGCTACAGTTGTGCCTCAAAGAGCAACACCAATCCATAAGAGATGGAATTAACTAGGCTTCTCACAAATAGGAGTACTGGCGACCATCTGTGGTGCGGTCAATCTCAGAGAGGAAATGTGACGCCCCCAAATTCGGGTATCTTCCAACCCGACATATGGTGCTCCACTATACTAATATCCATACAATCATTCCATTGAAATACAGCCAAATGAATGTAATTACTATCTTCTTATTACAATCAAAGTATAATTCTTCCCAGGTTCATAACTGATTACATCGTTCATTGTTCATATAAGAATTCGACACTTTCGAATCCAATAACTCAAAATTCACTATTGAGTTCAGTTTCTAAACGTTCGTAAACGTTAATGAGCGTTCAATGCTCGTTTTCTTCATTTTAAGTCGGAATCCGACGATTCTTGAACCCACAACTATTAAATACCCTATCTCACGTGTTGACATTGAAAAACAATGTTTTCAAGTCTCAAGACAACTTTCGACCTCCAATCCGGAATTTTAACGTTTTCGACGTTTAACGTCTAATTCCGTAAAATTCGCCATAACTTCGTTACTAATATTCTCTAAGCCAAATCAAATGGAATACTCCATGGATTTCATATCTACATCCAAACCAAACAAGATGCATATATTAACGTATTGATGGACTTCAATCGTTTAAAAACAATCGATCTCAACAAACAACATTTTCATCGTTTGAAACTATATCAAACCTTATGATTCATACGATCTTATGACTAATAGAGATTGAATCTATGGTAAGTCATCTTTAATCCACTATACAAGACATATACCACCAATTTTATGATCCTCCAAGATAAAAGAAAATCAAAAGAGATGGAAATGAAAGATAAGGATTATTACCTCAAGAACTCTTATGAAATTTCTTGAAAACTCTAAGTAAAAGCTTCCAAAGTGTATGATTTGTATGGTCTAGCTCTCTTTCTCTCTCAAATAATCTAGGTTAGGCAATTGAAAAACCCTCAAATGACCAACCTTGCCTTCTTATTTATAGGAAACTAGAATGGAGGGCAATATGGACATTACACTCCCACCTCCTTACTATTCACACTTGGTCACCAAGTAAAATACTTGGTGACCAAGCATTATTCTTGGCTTGCACACCAAGGGGGCTGGCCCACCCATTGCCATGGGTCATCCCATGGGTTGCCCCATGCGTTCTACCCATTCGGTGACCCACCGGTTTGATCCACGGTTCAGTTTTAATGAATTGGGCTTAATTAAATTAATAATGGGCCTTAACTTGGGCTTACCCCACTAACCCCTTGGGCTTGCTAATTTAATTGATTGGGCTAATCATAATCCAACACAATTGAATTAGTCATTAAGTCTTAACTTAATTCTATAATACGAATCGTATCCTATACGTACAATTTACGTATTTTCTTTGTATACTACTCTTACAATAATCATATTGTACTTCGTATTTACTCATTATATTATACAAAGATACTAAATAGCACCAGAAATGTATAACACTCGCATTAACCCTAACGCAATTCCTTCTACGCATATTATTTCCTTCTCGAAAATCAATATACTCAACCCTTAGGTTTTAAGTCCGCAGGCGAAAAACTGCGTTTGCCATAAATGAAATATTATCAGATATTTTATCTTATCTCGATATTCTATCATTACGCATTTCTCGAAATTTCAAAATAATTCCCCGAACAGAAACGGATGAATACTATTTTTACAGAAATTTCTCGGAAAACAATTATTTTTGTCTTGGAAATTCCAAACAAATAATTCTAGCACGTAGCCAGAATACTAACCACGTTAGCACATTCTAGGTCATAGAACGACCTTCATATAGCTTACTCACAAAATAATCAATTAAATTCATTTAATTCACATAATCAAATAAAATTTAATTGTCATAAAAATCGATTTTTCTCAAGGCGTTACATTCTCTCCCCTTATAAGGATTCATCCTCGGAATCTTAGCTTATAATTACATAAACAAATGAAGAAAATCTTCCTTCATTTTACTCTCGAGCTCCCACGTTGCTTCTTCAGCATTGTGGTTTCTCCATAACACCTTCACTGAAGGAATTACCTTATTTCTTAAAACTTGTTCCTTCCTATCAATAATTTGAACTGGAAGTTCCTCATAGGACAAGTCTTTCTCTATTTGAATAGATTCATACTCTATTACGTGTTTATAGTCCGGTTTATAAGGACGTAACACTGACACATTAAATACATTATGAATGCATTCCAACTCTAGAGGTAAGGCTACTTCATAAGCCACCTCTCCTACTCTTCTTAAAATTTTAAAAGGTCCTACAAACCTTGGACTTAACTTCCCTTTCTTCCCAAAACGTATCTTCCCCTTCCAAGATGATACTATTAGAAAAACAAAAGATCCTACATCAAATTCTCTCTTTTCTCTATGAGGATTTGCATACTTCTTTTGCCTATCTTGAGCAGCAACTAATCGAATACGTATTAAGTTCACCATGTCCGCCGTCTGCTGTACCATCTCAGGTCCCAACATCCGATGTTCACCCACCTCATCCCAACACAATGGAGTTCAGCACTTCCTTCCATACAATGCTTCGTAAGGCGGCATGCCTATACTAGCGTGAAAACTATTGTTGTACGAAAATTCCACCAACGGTAGATATTCGTCCCAACTCCCTTTGAAATCCATAACGCAAGATCTTAACATATCTTCTAGCGTTTGAATTGTCCTTTCAATCTGACCATCCGTCTGAGGATGATACGCCGTACTCAATCTTAACTGCGTTCCCTTTTGCTCTTGCAAACTCCTCCAAAAATTCAATGTGAATCATGGATCACGATTTGACACAATCGAAATAGGTACTCCATGTCTGGAAATAATTTCCTTGACATACAGCTTAGCTAACTAATCCAAGTTATACTTAACTCCTATTGGTAGAAAATGAGCCGATTTCGTTAATTGATCCACTATCACCCAAATAGCATCATATCCTTTTCTAGTTGTCGGAAGTCCCACCACAAAGTCCATTGTCATGTGCTCCCACTTCCACTCTTGAATTTCTAACGGTTGCAACAACCCGCTAAGTCGTTGGTGTTTAGCCTTAACTTTTTGACAAGTTAAGCACCTACTAACGAATTCTGCTATCTCCCTCTTCATGTTCGGCCACCAAAAGTTCTGACGAAGGTCTTGATATATCTTCGTACTACCGGGATGTATCGAGTACCTCGAACTATGAGCCTCCATCATTATTTCTTCCTTTAATTCGGGATCATTCGGAACCCAAATTCTCCTTTCAAAATGAAGTAATCCCTCCTTATCAAGGTTATACTTAGTCTTCTCATCATCTTCTACCCTTTTCTTCATCTACTTGCATTCCTTGTTGCTCGATTGTACTCCCCTAACCCGCTCCACAATGGTCGGTTGGGTTTTCATGGAAAATAACATTTCCACCGCCTCCTCCGGTAACTAAATTTCTAATTCCATTCTTGCCATCGCTGTTATCAACTCATTCTGAGTTGTTAACATTGATAGTTTCTCTCTACCCTTCCTACTTAGCGCATCGGCTACTACATTTGCTCTCCCCAGATGATATAAAATATCACAGTCATAATCTTTTATTA
Organism: Panax quinquefolius; assembly: GCA_020205615.1. Classification (NCBI taxonomy): domain Eukaryota; kingdom Viridiplantae; phylum Streptophyta; class Magnoliopsida; order Apiales; family Araliaceae; genus Panax; species Panax quinquefolius. The sequence goes on from JAINUW010000555.1 coordinate 621,666, forward strand.
ACTCTAACCACCTTCTCTGTCTCATGTTCAACTCCTTCTATGTGAAGATATATTTCAGACTTTTATGGTCCGTGTATATCTCACACTTCTCACCGTATAGATAATGCCTCCATAACTTTAAGGAAAATACTATAGCTGCCAATTCTAGGTCATGAGTAGGATAAACCTTCTCATAATCTTTCAATTATTGCGACGCATACGCAATGACTTTGCCATGTTGCATGAGCACGCAACCTAGTCCTTTATGCAAAGCATCGCTATACACTACAAAGTTCCCTGTATCGTTAGGTAAGGACAATACAGGTGCCTCACTTAACCTCTTTTTCAACTCCTGAAAACTGTTTTAACATTTTTCAGTCCACACATACTTCACCGACTTTCTTGTCAGATTCATCAATGGAGTAGATATTTTAGAAAAGTCCGGAATGAACCTTCTATAGTATCCCGCTAACCCTAGAAAACTCTGAACCTCAGTTGGCATTTTCAGTTGCTCCCATTCCTTAACTGCTTCTACTTTTTCCGGATCTACGGAAATGCCATCCTTATCAATCACATGTCCTAAAAACTACACTAGCTCAAGCCAAAATTCACACTTTGTGAATTTCGCATATAACTTCTCCTTCCTTAGTGTTTCCAACACTATTCTTAAATGTTCTGCATGATCTTCTGGCGTCTTTGAATAGACTAGAATATCATCAATGAACACTACGACAAACTTGTCCAAATATTGTTTGAACACTCTGTTCATCATATCCATAAATGCGGCTGGCGCATTAGTCAACCCAAACAACATTACCAGAAACTCGTAATGACCATAACGAGTTCTGAACACCGTCTTAGGTACATCCTCCTTCCACACCTTTAACTGATGATACCCCGTGCACAAATCTATCTTAGAAAAATACTTTGCCCCTTTCAACTGATCAAATAGATCATTGATCCTGGGCAACGGTTATTTATTCTCAATCGTCAACTTATTCAACTCTCGATAGTCGATACAAAGTCTTAACGACCCATCCTTCTTTTTGACAAACAACACTGGTGCTCCCCAAGGAGACACACTCGGTTGAATGTACTTTCTATCTAATAGTTCTTGTAATTGAACCATTAACTCCTTCATCTCAACTGGCGCCATCCGATATGGTGCCCTTGAAACTGGTGTCGTTCCCGGTAACAGATCAATCACAAACTCAACCACCCTGTCCGGTGGAATACCCGATAACTCCTCTGAAAATACATCCGTGAACTCTTGCACTATAGGTATCTGGTCCAAGGATGTTCCCACTCTTTTGGTATCCACAACATGGCAAAGATAACCTACACACCCTTTTCTCAACATTTTCCTAGCTTGTGTCATTGACAGACAACAAGAGCATCTCGGTGATTTACTACCGAAGAACACTACCTTGGTTTTCTTAGAAAGCCGAAGGTTTACACTTTTCCTATGGCAATCTATTATCGCCTTATGGTTAACCAACCAACCCATACCAAGAATTACATCGAATTCTTTTAACCTTATCGGTACCAAATCTACCGATAATTTATTCCCTCTAATTTCTATGCAACAATCCTTATGAATATGTTCAATGGGGATTATCTCTTCGTTTGCTACCTTAACGTCTAAAGTATTGCTAACTTCTCAGGGATTAAACCTAATCGCTTAGCAAATTCACATGCTATAAAAGAACAAGTAGCACCCGAGTCAAATAGCATATAAGCATTTATCTTATTGATAGGAATGATACCGCTATTACATCAGATTGATGCAACCGCATCTTGGACGATCATATTAAGCGACTGAGTGAGGTCTACCCTTGATGGTGTTGGTCCAGTAATGGCTAATTTACCACTACCATAACCCTTACTCCCCTCTAATCCCTTCTTCGGGCAATTTCTCGCCATGTGGTCCATTGACCCACAGACAAAACACCCTTGGTTCTTCTTAAGGTTAGGACAATTGCACATTCCTATCCAACATAGCTAGATACAATGCTCTCATTGCATCCGAAGGTGTCGGCACCTGCGTAGGCACCACCGCATTAACCGATGTCACCTCCATTTCCTCCTCTACATCTAGCATCTCGTTCAAGTATGATGCTAAACCCATAGTCTCCTCAGAGATGTACTCCTCAATGTCTGAGTCATCTAGTACAACTATCGGTACCTCCGCCACTGGCATTGGTACTTTCTCAACTTGATTCACTGAATCCTCACTTATCATATCCACGTTTCTAAACATCAAGCTATCGGTTGACATCTACAAACACATAATACGTTAATTAGTACATAATACACAATAGTATAAGCACAAATCACATTAAATATCTTTAAGATTAATTTCCATCTTTTAATTCTTTCGATACTGAGTTATCTCAATACCTTATTAATTCAATGGACTTGAATTTCATTTCTCGGACTTTACCTTCCTTACGAGGTTATTAGCCTAAGGTTTTCCCCCCTTAATTTATATAACCTAAAGCTTTGATACCAACCTGTGACGCCCCCAAATTCGGGTATCTTCCAACCCGATATATGGTGCTCCACTATACTAATATCCATACAATCATTCCATTGAAATACAACCAAATAAATGTAATTACTATCTTCTTATTACAATCAAAGTATAATTCTTCCCAGGTTCATAACCGATTACATCGCTCGTTGTTCATATAAGAATTCGACACTTTCAAATCCAATAACTCAAAATTCACTATTGAGTTCAATTTCTAAACGTTTGTAAACGTTAATGAGCGTTCAATGCTCGTTTTCTTCGTTTTAAGTCGGAATCCGACGATTCTCAAACCCGCAACTCTTAAATACCCTATCTCACGTGTTGACATTGAAAAACAACATTTTCAAGTCTCACGGCAACTTTCGACCTCCAATCTAGAATTTCAACGTTTTCGACGTTTAACGTCTAATTCTGTGAAATTCGCCATAACTTCGTTACTAATATTCTCTAAGCCAAATCACATGGAATACTCCATGGATTTCATATCTACATTGTATCCAAAAAAGATGCATATATTAACGTATTGATGGAGTTCAATCGTTTAAAAACAATCTATCTCAACAAACAATATTTTCATGGTTTGAAACTATATCAAACCTTATGATTTCTACGATCTCATGACTTATAGAGATTGAATCTATGGTAAGTCATCTTTAATCCACAATACAAGACATATACCACCCATTTTATGATCCTCTAAGATAAAAGAAAATCAAAAGAGATGGAAATGAAACTAACCACGTTAGCACATTCTAGGTCATAGAACGACCTTCATATAGCTTACTCACAAAATAATCAATTAAATTCATTTAATTCACATAATCAAATAAAAATTTAATTGTCATAAAAATCCAATTTTCTCGGGCGTTACAGGAAAAGCCACACTCCTCTCCACGTCTACATAAAGAAACCAGCCGTAAGACACAAAAGATGGTAGGGATACACACAGATCGATGATCCGTTCTGAAAGATCTTGCGACGTCTCAATGTCCATAAATTAAGGATGAGTTCAGAATACATCAAGATCATAAGCCCTGAAGAAACAGGCAAATATCAAGCAAGTATCAAGGCACAACTGAAAGGGAAGTGAATCAAAATATATTTCCCTGCCATATATAATACTGTTTGATATATACATATGTGTTATACTTGACGAAATGGTTAAGTTAGTTTGTGTAGGAAAATACATATCTATCTACAGATATGTGTGTGTGCGGACTATCAGATCTAACATAGCATCCCTCTCCAAAGAAGGAGGTAACGCTGCAAGCTCCTGCCCAATGGTATTTACACGAGCTAGCAGATCTGAGGCTAACCGTATGGTGGCATGATGCTCATCAATGTACGCACTCATATTGGCAAGGATGCCTGTCGTAATGGATCTCACTGAAGTATTGTCTATGACGGCTGCATCCCGGGCTGATAGGGCAGCATCCCGCTCTACAATCAATGCATCTCTAGCTGATCTGGCCTCGTCTCCCTCTAATAGAGTTGTGTCTCTTCCATCAAGAGCTATCAACATCAAGGCCCTAGCCTGAGCTCTCTCAAAGGTCATCAGATGTAAACTCTGCTTCAAATACTGTGCTAAATGCTGGATGACAGTAGCACTCGTAGTGGGAGAATCCATCACAAATGCTGGCAACCCAGTTGTCAAATCCTCATCTATGGGAATATCAGTCTCCTCCATAGTCTCCTCATCGTCGGAATCAGTCCCCTGCACTGTGGATATTACCGCAGCCGATGCAGTCTCTATCTCCATCCATGCAAAATACTCTGTAGAATAACCCGGATAACTGGCAGAAAACTCAGCTAGCTCACGCTGATCCCAACAGGCATACAACCTGGATCTATCCTCTGCTGAGAAGTGGCATGAAGTGAAGCACTGGCTCGATGCCCCCTCAAAAGGATGGAAGTCCTGGAACTGGTCAAACTGACATATCACGACCAGTGGGTGGTAAGTAATCATGCCTCTCAAACCAGTCAGATGGAGATAATCCATGCCCGGAGCATGAGTAATGAAGATGTTGGGTGAGCTAAGCCCTGTACACGGCAATATAGAAAATGGATCTCCAATCCCTGCCAGGAAAGCTCACCAAGATGCAACATCTATACACTCTGCAGGCTGAAAAGAGTACGACATGGCTACATCATGGGTGAAAGAATACCCATGCCGTCTAAATATCAATCGGTCTCAAGTGTGACATAAACCACACGTACAACATGACCGAGCTGCCTGTAAACACTCTTGTCAGATAAGTGCAGCAGTATGTGGCTGACCTCAGAGTCTCTGCTATAATAATCGATATAATGGTGTGACCCTCCCTGAGAACTCTCACTACCATAATGACCCCTATGTTCAACTCATCCATGTACCATGGCATGTAGACATATGATAGTACGCACAATAGCAGTACATCCACTCTGGCCGAACGCAAATGATTCTCTAGTGTGGAGAAATCCTCGGAATGTCATGTATAACTATCCTCAGAGCCAAATCTATCAAACAGAAAATGCTAGGATATAACGTGGCCAGATGTGAGCTCATCATGCACCACCTTACGCCTCAATCCAGTGAGGGTCATGAACTACCTACTCATGTCTCTAATCGCCATATGCACACAAGGTCTATCCAATGGAAGCATCATCAAACGTGCATACTCCTCCAAAGTAGGAGTCAACTCCTGGGTCCCAAATCAGAATACCTGCCTCTCTGACACCGAGTGCTCCAGCATGCCCTCTATGAATCCTGCAGGAACCTGAAACATCAACAGGGTCATAGTATTCTGCAACAAACCATCTATAGTAACCTTGTCTGATGGTGACATGTTATCATACCACGATCGCATACCCAATGCCACCAGTAATGGTGGGGTATGATCAATACGGCTAACTATCGAAGAAGACATCATGCAGACGTGTCAGTGGTCATAAGACCATCCAGGGGTCAATACTGAATATCTCTAGACATACATACATATGCATAACATAATAACATGCATGATACAATAAGATGGAAATATGATATAGGGAATGGAAAACTGTACATACATTCCTAAGTATATCATCATCTAATACATCTCCGTACAACTAAAATACAGGGAAATGGGGAAAAACTGCCCTACAACTAACAAAGGCCTATTAAAAGATATAACGAGAATGGGGCGAAGCTACCCAATGTCTAACAGAGGTCTATCAGAAGAGATAATGAGAATATATATCAGAAGAATTCAATGGTTTCAATGTCTACATCATCAATCCTATCCATCTGATGTAACTCCTCCTGAGTCACTAGATCTCTATCTACAGGGATGTCAGGCTTATACAAGGGAGGATCTACACCAGCAAAGCCATATGGGTCACCTGAGGAGCCAGCGCCATAGCTAGAAGGATCAAAAGTATCTTCCTCTGAAGGATCTCTACCCCAAGTGCCGGATAAAGAAATTTGCCCGGTCTAACTGCCGAGTTAAACTGTCAATCTGTGACAAATGAGTCAGATCTCGGACATAGGCTAGCTAATTCGTCATCATCACGGATCTTGGAACCATATCCCCATAAAACCGTGTGGTGGCGGTGCAGGCTCCAATGGTACGAGGGAACCACCAATGCTGGAACATCTCCTGAGTGCAGGGACCCTCTGACAGTGTAAAATCGTCAACACCCAACAATGGGATATCAATGATGGGTGACAATGAAACATGCCAGTAACGCCTGGCAGGAGGTCAAGATCGGCATATGAATCTCTCTTGTAGTGCTCTTGATAACACGCTCTCCTAAGTAGAGCTCCCATCCTCCATCTGTGAAAAGAGGAATCCTACGGGTGTAAATTACTTACTCAACTCCAATCGGGTACCCATCCTCAAATCCAACACTCAAGTGCTCCCCAGAGTTGGGAACCCACGTGATGACATCTGCTATCAATAACTCTAACTATAGGCGGTAATGAGTAAAACCCTCGGCAACAGGGACCTCCACCAGTATGGAATGATGCCATCTCCATCCTCGTGGATAGGTATCTAAACCTAGCACACTCACAGGACGCAAATAGGGTAGCCTCTCATAGGTTTAAAACTGCCAACACAAAGGCAACGTCTGCTGTTAGTCAACACTCTTAACCTGTACATGGAAAAAGACAAGAGAAATACTCACCAGCAGAAATGGGTAGAATCCTAACCAAGCCTCAGTCAAGCCCTACGAGTGCATGTGCATTCCCCTGGGGAAGTAGGCAATGGTGTAGGAACCCCAATCATACTTTCCTATACGGTCCATGTGTCGAATGGCGCTGATCAAAGCTAAGGACACCGTAGAAGAGTTATCAGATATGAAGCAGCCCCTAATGATAATCAGGAACAATCGCCGAAGAATGTGATCCTTAACTCTCACATCATTGGGTATGGGATCACTCAACAGCCCGCTCATAGCATCTACGCTCAAAGGACCTGTACGTATAGTCCTGCCTTTGAGCGCTCCATCTGTAACGTACACTACAAAAAAAGGCCTATTTACGACCAATAATATCAGCGACCTCCTATCCGGTCGCTGATATTAGTAATAGCGACCGCTATCTACGACCGTGATGAATTCTAGTGGCTATTTAATTTCAATGACCGTGATAATTATTGCTTCGATCCGATATGAATTTTTCCCCAAAATTTGGTTGAAACCACAGTAGCGTTTTTTTTGTGACTAATCTATATCGTATGATGCGCTAGCGGTCATTTGGCACGTCCACGTCATTAAAATTCAGCGACCTCATGCAGACGCTGATAGCGGTCGCGAATTCTCTTAAACAGATTCAGACTTAGGCGTTCGCTCGATTCAGCAGAGGGAGAAGGGGGATAAGAGGCAGAAGAGGGAGAAGGGGGAGAAGAGAAGAGGGAGTCTGGTTTCGTTGGTTAGTTCGTGTGTTCAATCTTCTCCAAATCAGACTAATTTTAGAGGTAAGAAATTCTTCTTCTTTTTTTGGTTGTTTGTTATGTTTGTTGTCCTTCTCCAAATCAGTATGTTCGTTCGTGTGTTTTTGTTGTTTGTTATTCTATGAATTTTAGTTTTAAGAGTTAATTTAGAGTTGAGATTTGAATGAATGAAAATGAATTTGGGATTACAGAAATTTATAGCTTCTTATTGAAATTGGGAATATACTGAAATTGTTGCAAAGAGTTTTATGAGATTACTAAAATTTTTAGGTTAAATTATTTTTAGGGTTAATATGTGTTTAATATACTAAATATGTGTTTTAATATGTGTTGAAATTGGGAATTTACTGAATATGTGTTTTAATATGTGTTGAAATTGGGAATATACTGAATTTTTTTTTAATATAACATTACTACTTAGCTAGGTTTTCAGAATTTTCTTTATATAAATTGAAACATTTATTTCATACCCTCGGGTTTCATGACCTAATATGCAAGGAAACATAGGTTTTTGCCCCTGCCACAATAGAGAACAAAATATTCGTTAACACAATATACTACATGTATAAACAATGGTTATAAGTTAGTAATGGGATGGATATGGATTTATCATATTGAATGCAAGAATCAGTGAGAAATTAGACTAATAATGAGAGATATCCTCTAATAAGTTGTTACTACCTTATATTGGTAATGTATATGGGTATGAATTTTTTACTGCTTTAATTTGCATTCAATCGTTATTGTTTTGGTCTTATTGTATTGGAAATTTGTATATTTCTTTTGGTTTGTGTCTTGGGAGCCTAGAAATGTCCATATATGTATGTCGTCGTGTATGTGGCTAGTCCATATTGTAGGGGAGACTCTGGCGAATTTTTTTAAGTATTATAAGTATAATTTTGAAAAATGTTCATAAGTATTATAAGTATAAGTTTGTAGTTGAATTTTTTTTTACTTCTTTTATTGTGAACAATTTTAGGTTTAAAATATATAATAACTTTTGGTTATAGGAAAGCTATGCCCATTATTGAAATAAAGTGAGAAATTGAATTGTTTGAATATGCGAGTAGCTTAATTTTAGTAATTCTCAGTAAATTGGGTTCTGTTTATATAAAGAGCCCGGGTGCTTCTTATCAATTGGATATAAATATATTGGTGATCCACTAAAGCCTATTAAAGAACATTTGAGTGATGGGGTGGGATTGAAGTAGTGAGGCCACACGAGGCCACGCCAAGCTTAGCCAAGCCTCACGGGGCCAAGCCAAGCTTGGTTGTCAGCATGGTAAGCTATTAGGGGGCTGTTAAGCCAAAATAGGAAGTGCTAGGGAACTATTAGTGCAACAGAGAAGGTAACTAGACACACTTGGTTAATAAAGAGAGTGTTTTGGCTATAACAGAAAAACAAGGGTATTTAACACTTATGTATACAAGAATAAATCTACAAAATGTTATAGAAACTATAAATTGCTCAACCAAGTTGTGACTATCCCAAAACATAAAAGATTATAGAAAGGGACCGTGAGGGGTATAATCTTAAAACATTTTAGCCGAGGCCTTAGATGGACTCTTCAATTCTTGGCGTGAAGCCTTAGATGGTGGTAGTTTTCTTAAGAAGAAACATTTCAATGCATCTGAATACCAACCAAATATGTATTACTGATATAAAGCTAGCATGAATGAAATATCTTATGTATTCACTTACGATTAACAATAAAAACAAATTTAAAATAAAATAACATTATATAATATAACTATTAAACTAAGTAGTATTTACTTAGTTTTCCATACTAAATTTAATAACATTTAAAGATTCTCATACTGTTTTAATTTTCATTCATTCGTTAACATTGGGTATGCTTAAATGTTAATCGATGCTTACAAGTATGCTCAAGTCATATATGGTTACAAGTATGCTCAAGTCATCGTTATGATTAATAAGCTATGATTAATGTTATGTCGTAGTAGATGTAGTGGAATCATGGACCTCTATTCAGCACCAAGTAGTTGGATGCACGACAAAATTCAAGTGCCGGAGATAGGTGCTTAAATTTGAATTTAAATTTGGTTGCCAAGTGTTTTGGAGTATCGCGTATAGTCACCCGGAATGTATGAATGGTAAGTCGCAGATACGATGTCCATGTTAGAAGTGTAAGAATGTGAATTATATGGACAAAGACATAGTAAACTATCATTTACTTGTTTCTGGGTTCATGAAAAATTACGAAGAATGCTGGTGGGCACATGGGCAGAGAAGAGATGGTGGCATCACAGAAGTACATAATTCGGGTAGTAGTACTCATCGAATAAATGAAATGGTTAATGATATTGTAGGGCCGGATTTTGATTGGGAACAAGGCAGAGAGCAACCTATGAATTATGATGCCAAAGACTTCTTTAAGTTGTTAGACGAGGGTAGCGAGCCATTGTGGCATGGTTGCACCAAACACACGATTACATTATCTGCGAGTGGCAACATTACTTAACATCAAAAATTTGATCACAACATGAGCCATGAGTGTTTTGAGTCGCTCTTGAAGGCCATTAAGAGTATGTTGCCTGACGGTGAGAAATTACCTGGTAATTATTACTTTTGTAAGATAATGGTGAAGAAGTTGAGTCTTGGATACCAAAAGATCCATGCATGTCCCAACGATTGCATGTTGTTTTATAAGGAAAATGAACAGGTGACTAGGTGCACGTTTTGCAGTCATGATCTGTTTAGGCCTAATAAAGAGGGTGTGACTACAAAAAAAATCAAGTATACCATTTAAGATTCTAAGGTATTTTCCAACAACACATCGGCTTAACAGATTGTACATGTCTTCAAGAACAGCTGAACATATGAGTTGGCATGCAAAATCTCCAGCTAAAGATGGAGAACTAAATCATCCCGCAGATGGGCAGGCTTGGAAAGATTTCAACTTAGCACATCCTGGGTTTGCATTGGAACCTAGAAATGTGAGGCTTGGATTGTCCACTAATGGTTTCAATCCGTTTGGCCACTCAGCTGTTCCACACCATGTTGGCATGTGATTGTTACTCCGTACAACTTGCCTCCTTGGATGTGTATGAAACAGCCATACTTGTTTCTTTCACTCGCGGTTCCTGGTCCTAAGAGTCCTGGAAAGAACTTAGATGTTTACTTGAGACCTCTTATAGACGAGTTGAAGGTATTATGGGAGGATGGAGTACAGACTTGGGATGTTGCAACGAAAACAAATTTCAACCTTAGGGCAGCGGTTATGTGGACTATAAGTGACTTCCCAGCTTATGGTATGTTAGCTGGATGGAGTACACACGGGAAGTTGGCTTATCCATATTGTATGGAGCATATAAAGTCGTTTAATCTATCAAAAGGTCGAAAGCCTTGTTGGTTTGACTGTCATCGTTGGTTCTTGCCGGTAGATCACCCGTTTCGAAGAAATAGAGAATAGTTCAGGAAAGGGAAAGTAGACAATGATATGCCTGCACTGCGATTGTCAGGAAGGGAGATGCAAGATCGTATGATGAGATTGCCGGTTATCCCATTTGGTAAGATTGATACCACAAACATAATCAATGGGTTTGGCGAATCTCATAACTAGGTTCGGAGAAACATCTTTTGGGAACTGCCTTATTAGTCTACAAATTTGATTCGTCATAATCTAGATGTGATGCATATTGAGAAGAATGTGTTTGACAATATGTTTAACACCGTGATGAATGTTATGGGGAAGACAAAAGATAACGATAAGGCACGTTTGGACATGAAAGATATTTATGGCGTCCGGATTAGAACTTTATGAATCTCCTAATGGTAAGATTGTCAAATCGCATGCAAGGTACACATTGTCCAAAAAGCAAGTTGAAGATGTGTGCACATGGGTTAAGTCTTTGAAACTACCAGATGGATATGCGTCAAATATTACAAGGTGTGTTACGAGTGGGAAATTGCAAGGGATGAAGAGTCGTGACTGTCATGTGTTCATGGATAGACTCATGCCTATAGCATTTCGGGATCTGCTTGATAAACCAATATGGGATACTTTGACGAATCTTAGTCGTTTCTTCAAAGACTTGTGTTCAAAATCAGTAAATTAGAAGGACATGTCTATACTTGAGACGAACATCATAGAGATCACGTGTAAACTGGAAAAATATTCCCACCTGGTTTTTTTGACTCCATGGAGCATTTGCAAATCCATCTTCCCTATGAAGCTCGTGTTGGAGGTCCAGTTCAATATAGATGGATGTTTCCTTTCAAGAGGGTGATGGGAAACCTTAAGAGGAAGGTGAAGAATAGAGTTTATGTCGAGGGGTCGATATGTGAGGCATATAGTTTCGATGAGATATCTACGTTTATCTCTGGCTATTTTCTGGATGAAGTCTTGATAAAGGCCAATCGAGTATCGAGACATAATGATTGGGGAAATGTTGAACTAAATGGTCGGCTCTCTGTATTTGGTCTATCGGGTTGCACTTATGGAAAAGGGAAGCGCATATTCCTCTCTAAGCAAGAGTTACATGTTGCACATACTTACATTCTTCTCAATTGCGAGGAGATTGACGAATTTGTGAGGTACACATGTAAACTTAATAATTTATCTTTTAAGTTGAAAATTAATTATTCCAATATGTTAATGTTTATAACATGGTATAGATTGTACGATGACGAGTTAAAAGTGAAACATCCCGACATAAATGATAAAGATATTCAAATCAATCGTGATAAAAAAATTTCACTTTGGCTAAAGGACAAAGTAAGTTCAATTTCTTAAGCACGACATATATATATATACATATATATATATACTCCATGTTAACTATGACTTCATTTCATAAGATGGAGTTTTTGTAGGCTTTGATTGAGGGATCAATGATTCTGACTAATGTACAAGTCCTAGCTATGGGACCAGATAGGGACCAAGTCAGCCACAATGGTTACAAAATAAATGGTTGTGAATTTCATACAAAGGCATAATGGCGCGGTAAAAGAACAACGAACTCTGGAGTGTGTGTCCAAGGAGATTGTTATAATGAGCTTGGTCATGCCTTTTATGGAGAGTTGGAGGAAATCGTAGAGTTTTCTTACAAGGGCACGTACGGGGGTCATATTCACTTGTTCAAGTGCTGTTGGTTTAATTCAGAAAAAGGGATACGTGTTGACAGACATGGAATCGTCGATATTGACCTCCATAGGTCTGTGTACTCCAACGAACCATTTGTTTTACCAACTCAAATAGTATAAGTATACTACACTCCTAGTCCTGTTAGGAAAAGGGATAGACCGCCTACAGATTGGTAAGTTGTAATTCATACTCCCGTGCGTAGTCGTGTAGAAGTAGTTGATGGGGAGATTTACCAAGAGCAGATGCTTCATTGTCAAACTATAATAAATGTGGAGGATGGCTATGAAGTAATCCAGTTAGATGGTGGAGATGAACCACATAAATTAGCTCCTGAGTCAATACTTGTGTCAGATGACATTGATACTGAGGATGAAGAGTTATTGGTGAATCGACATTGAAATCAAGCGGATGATGGTTATGAATCTGCAACACGTATACAAGATGATTCTGAATCAGACATTGACACTTGAACAAATGAAATGTATGTTTAGCATTACATATTTTTTATATCATTGTTATGTTTATGTACTTAACTATTTAAATGCAATTTTTGTTTATTGTCATTTTATATTCATATATATACATGCTTATATCACTGTCATGTTTATTGTCATTTTATATATTCATATATACATGTAATCAAATATAACTCATATATACATCTTGAAATTTGTAATATACAGATGGCTTCTGAAGCAGTGCAGAAAAAGCGTGGCTTAGGTAGGGGACCTAATCATGTGCCCAACGCCCCTACTAATCCAGATGATCGGATTCTTATTCAGATTTGCCCTCCTCCAAATAGCACGTACGTCCCGCATCATTTATATATTAGCATTTTAGATTTCATTTTAGATGTAAATTGCTTTAATATATCTACTTATCATTGATGTAAATTTTTGTATACTATAGTGATTTTTTAGATAATAAGATCGTCAAGTGCATATCACAATTGTATTTACAGAATTAGCCTACACCTGTGATTACGTGGGCGAGCACACCTATCGCCCACAAGGATGACATTTGGGCTGAATTCCAGGTATGTTTTTTTTTAATTATGACAGATAATATAATATTCTAATTAAGGATAATTGTTTAGTAATATTATTATTGTTGTTTTATTTGCAGAAAAGGTATAGATGGGAGGACGCGCAGGCTTCAGTGATTCAGACATTATTCTGGCAGAAGTGCGCTATCCACACCAAGGATAATTTGAACAAAGAAAGACAAAAAGCCTTCACAATGCCGAGATCGACCATCCAGGCCAGGGAGAGGATTACATGCACGAGCATAGCCCCTGGTGGTGCACCCAGTCCATATGAGCTGAGATGTGTGCCCAATGGAGAGCTGAGAGCTGGGTGAAAAGACGAAAGACTGCCGCCACCAACAGATCCTCGGGTGTACCCAATGGCGAAATGGCTAAAGGGACATACAAGGCGGCGATATTTCACGATTCTTGAAAGATATCACTACTGAGTGCGTATTTACAAGTTTTAATATGTCTACAATCATGAATTGTAGAAAATATATCACATTTTTACTTAATAATATTGTGCTATTTTTTGTAGAGGAGTCTCAGTCTCGAAATTCACTTATCCGTTCATTTGGATGTATGCGTGGCCACTCGGGATAGTGCATACGATGCTATCCAGATAGCGATAATAAGTTTTAACAACTTGATCTTGTTTATCAATGCTTACAGAATATATTTTTAACTATTTAATTGTTAACATGATGACATGATACTTATAAGCGTTTATTGAATGAGCGCTATCCTGAAGGCACTCCACGTCCGCCTATTGATTAAGAATTGTGGAAGAGGGCATCTGTTGTGAAGAAGAACTACATTAAAGGTCAAGGACAACGACGACGCCCAACCTTTAGTGGCTCAGGCTGCTCTTCTACCCAGTCTTCACAGTCATCGAGCCATCTAGTTGTTCATACTCTGGTTGACTGTGTGAGAGCTATATGTCGAGATCGAGATCTTTTGAAGATATTGGGCGGGCATCTGGGGGCTCTGAGTCCTCAGGAGTTAGCTGAAGCAGTAGCGGCAGCAGCAGCAGGACAACATGGGGATGACGACGAGGTATAAAATCAATTTGTTATATATATTGTCGTAATATATATTAGTATCAACATAGTTACTATAGTATGTAACTTGTTTTATTATTTTGTTAATTACAGGGTGATCAAGGAGGCGATGATGCTTGACGTACCTGCTTTAGATTAGTTTTGTAGTTATTTGATAAACTTGTACTTGTATATTCATTCTTTGGATGTCTATATGTTACTTAAACAAGTTTTGAAATGTTATTATATTTATTCAAATCATATTGGTTTTTAAAGGTTTATGGACTACAGTTTGGTGTATGTGTTGGTGGACGATGGATGTTTATATTGTTGTGTATGTGTGTTGGGATAAAGTAGGTACAAGTTTTTGGGAATTCTGCAAAACAGCAAAAATCTAGTTTTTATTTTTTGTCATATCAGCGACCGCATGCGGTCGCTGATAGTTATTAGCGACAACTAAACATTTGAGGGTATCAGCGACTGCATGCGATCACTGATACCGGTCACTGCCACGTAGACCACGTCAGCTTTGGCCTTGGACCATGCTGACTCAGCTTAGTGATCGAATTTGTCATTTCGATCGTAGATACGTCGGTCGCTAATAGTGGTCGCTGATGTGCACCCCAGCGACCAGATTTAATGTGACGACTATCAACGACCGCATTCGGTCGTTGATAGGTATCTACGACCATATGCAGTCGCTGATATGTGGTCGTTGATAAACCTTTTTCTTGTAGTACTCCTAGCAAGGATTTGACGGTAGTAGGGGTGATATTTGCCACACAAGGCACTGTCTCCCCTCCAAACTCCATACCTGTGATAAACCGCCAATCCATTAGTGTCATCATCACCTCACAGTCCAGCAGATGGAGTGACTGAGTCTGGTGAAACCAGCGCTTAGACAATGCCCTGAGGTAACCCTAGGGACAACGGCGGGGAAGAATGGAAAAGAATGTCCTGAATCCCCAGCCATATACAATCGCTGTATTGTCATCGTCCAAAGCCTGATACATAGAGTGGATGTTGAACCAGTTCCCTCGAGGCTGTGTAAAGCTGTGAAGCTACATCAAATGCATCTAACATCAGAACCCTTTAATCCTCATCAATAAGAAATAAGGAAGATTGAGATCTAACTTTATACCTCGTTTGCGTGCAGGTAAACTGAAGGGTGTCGACTCAAATCACCCAGGAGCTCAGGGTTCGCCACTTGAATGCCTGGCAAATCCCTACGGGAACACGTGCAGCAGAAGCAAGAACCTCAATTGGTACATCCTCCTCCTCATCCTCAATGTCCGACACTTCAACCTGGATAGGACGTATCAACTCCTCCACTAAACGACAAGGTTGTCTAACAGAACGGGGTTGAGGCACTTCAGAAGCCCTTCTCCGTACACTAGAAGTGGTCCTGCAGGGAACTACTCGGTTGATCTGGATCCATATATCTGGACAACAAGTCTCCAAATCACCTCAGAAAGGGTGTGGTAAATACTTATCTGGAGCTTTTCAAAATGCATTTTATGACTACATGTATGCATGCATTATTTTAACATACATCTATACTAGAGTTAAAAATGCATGACTACCCAATGTCTACATTTTGGAAATTTTGCCATAGTCCCCTTTGTAAATAGGACTATCCACATGCACATGGGCATGACTAGGTGGTCATTCAGTAGCACACCTATCCACAGTCATATACATCCTACATGCATTAATACATCATAGTAAAAAATTTGTAACTATACTCTAATTACCAGGATTATTTTTCTTTTCTACCTTTACTCATTTATCCTCAAAAAAGATAAGAAATGACAGTAAGAGATGCCAATTTGACTGTTTCAAAAGTCAAATTTTTTCACATCATTATGTTCAGCATGGTTTAATACTAACATTTACTATGTTGAATATTTTTTATAAAGTCATATCAACATACATATTCACTACTATGTGTCTAGAGGCATTTCACGTGATAAATCATTTTCCAACAGATATAAATTGGAAAAGAATACATGCATACGTTACCAGGACAGTGTGGAACACTTGTACAGTAATAGAATTTATAGAAAGTCGCTCGAACTCAGTAGGTTTGAAAAAGAGCTCTTGGATTTACTTCGCGACGCTACTTGAAAGTGACTTATGAAAGCAACATACAGCCTTTACATAGTTACGGTTGGCCGCAGGTCCACCTGTGGCTACCGCAGGTGTACCTGCGGCATCCATACATGGGTCCCACCCCTCCGGCTCTGTCCAGTTCGAGTTCTAAAGGAGGCTTCGCAAACTGAAAAGGCCAAATCAGGAATAAAAACGCTACATGATTGAGCGAAATAGCCTAGAATCCTGGTTTTCACGGGCCAAAACTCTGGCTCCACATATCACTCATTGGTATTCGTCTGAATACAAGGTATACTATACCAATGACCTCAGCTTTTACAAATCATGCTCAGCAACACCTCACAAAGGTTTGATGCCGTCAGTGCAGGGTCATAGCCCTAAAACATGATCCCCGGCGGGGGTCATAACACCGATTTCAATCATTGATAAAGTATCCCTGGCGGGGGTCATAACAAAAATTTCATTCATCCACGTATCCCCGGCAAGGGTTACAATGCCTTGTCATACATTGATATGATCCCCGGTAGGGGTTACAACGCATTATCATCCATTGACATGTTCCCCAGCGGGGGTCACAACGCAATTCAACCATTGATATACACATCAATGAAGGTTAAGCAGCCTTGACAGTTCACCCAACAGGGATCTATCCGGTGATAAACACATCAGCGAAGGTCAGGTAGCCCTGACAATACATACTGTTGGCCGTAACTCCAACAAGATCGTGGTATATGCTGCTGACACAAACTAGAGAAGGCAAACCTCATCGGAGAGGACCGATGATGAAATATGTTATACACATCCTCAAACAGACAAAGCTTTATCCCCATAGATCTCTTGCACACGAGAGACACATCTTCAGAGTAAAGTCTATATCAAGGATTCAGGACTTTGGTGATAGCCCCAACGTCCACATCCTGGAAGACTTGGATCGCATGTCCAAGGCATCAGTGATTGTCATCCCAACGAGATTAACGGGGAACTGGCAATCATTCCATCATGCATCATACATTTGAATCATGTTGCTGCACAAAGCATCATGTTTATCTTGTTTTCATTTCAAGTGTCTAGGATTCTTTATCATATCCATGCCTTGCATTGCATGAATATGATAAAGAGGGGCATCTGTAGACACTCAAAATTTCCTGCACACCTGTTACTGACATTGTAGGAGGGCAGATTCGTCTTTCAAAGATAACCCTGGAAGACAGCTCACATCCATTCCGAATACCACCGGAAGTTCAGTCTCAACCCCGGAACACACACTGGGAGCATCATTTCCAACCTCGAAGATAACCCCGAGTTTCGTCCTTGGAGATAACCCTAAGGAATGCCATTGCAGTTCCTACGATAACCCCAGAAATGCTTGTTTCAAATGCATGCAATCAACTTCAATCTCAGACCTCCTGCCAAGGAACTAATTTGAAAGACCCGGAGCTAACATTGGGAAGACAGGCATACTTATAGATGACAATGCAGAATTGAAACACTTATATCAGTCCAATCTCAGATATAACCTTGACCAACGTCTGCTATCAGCCCAAACCGGAGATAACCCCGGTGAGGGGATAAATCATCATCTTGCCACCTCAACCCCCAGCGCGTCGTCTCAACACTTCATACATACATTTCTACACAGCAATGTCCCATAAGAGCCAAGGAGTTCCAATCCCGAGTGACTATTATGCGTGACAGCACACCGGATAGAATTTGAAGCTTAAAGACCATGGGCATGGTCCCCTCTTCCTGACTTAGTACAACGTCTAATCCTATGTCATTGCATAACTCTCGACAAAAGTGGTCTGAATAAGGTCTTATACACCTCGTTCGGATGCTCGGATTGAAGTTCTGCAAGTTCGAGCGGACATCATAGTGCATGAGTGCACATACTTGACTTCGACGGGACATGAGCCCGGTACCCGGCGACCAGCCATAGTGCATCTGTGGTTGCCAGTAGTACACACCTATGACCAACGGCTCTATAAATATAGAGCTTGGGGTGGCCATTTAAGAAAAAAACAGGAGAGGAAGCCCTATCTAATTTGCTCTATACACACCCCATATTTAGTGTTTTCTCATTTTAAACACATGTTTGCTCACATATAGCTATATTTTACCGGTGGGAGCTGAGTGTTTATCCATCTTGAGTCACAAAAGCCTGCATTGGCAGTCCACTGTAAGCCTTCTCATACTCTATAAAGTCTTTCTCTTCATCTTTGTACACACTATTCTTCACGTTGAGAGTCGTGTTGCGTGTGTATTCCCAGACTTCAGTCTGTGGTTTTCATTTCTGTCTGTATATATACTTATATATGTATATATTTTTATATATGGACTAACATTATCGAAAGTTATGATTTCGATTGAGCCTGAACTTATGTCCTGGGCGTTTACTTGCTTATATATATATATATATATATATTTCATCGTTCGAATTTACTTCGTGGCTTTTTATTGCTTTATTTACATTTAAATCACTTTAGAGTTTACTTCATGGCGTTTGATCATCTTCTTTACCGCTTTACATTTCGTCACTTTGGAGTTTACCGTGGCGATTGATTACATTTACTACTTTATTTACATTTCGATCCCCATGGAGGTGCTTCGTGGTGGTTGATCATATTTGTATATATATATATATATATATATATATATATATATATATATATATATATATTTATAACTATATATATATATATATATATATATATATATAATTTATCGCTTTTTCATATAAATTGCGGTATCATGTGAGCCTAGGAATCATATGATCATGATTGATCTCATGAATCTAGATTTGAATTCCGTGATGGACATTTTTAGTTATGGCGACTTGTAAATTATTCACGGTGTTTGAATTTCCTTAGATGGCTTTCATGCCCGTGAGGAGTTCGGCACTACTATATATTATTTTCTCGAAGATGCTTCGTATCTCGAAAATAAAAGCAAACATGCTGAACATTTAACAATAAAATGGAAGTATGAAAAGGTCTCAATTACTATTGAGCAAAGGGTTTGAAAAACCTCTTTAACAAAACTTCACTGCTATATCATGTTTAAAACTAAACTTTTATGCAAATTTAAACCCTTTTTATATAGGTGCGAACGAGGCCTCGCACTACTTCCAAATTAAATGCACATTGATCCACACATACACACACACATTCATATAATAGTTTCTTGAAAAGTGGTGGTCACCCTGGTAACACGGATGTCGGGGGGTGCCTAACACCTTCCCTCCGCATAATCAATCCCCCGAACCCAAATGAATCTCTGTTTCACAGACCCGTTTAGCAGTGTCACACCATTGGGTCAATGTGCAAACCTTTTCTCGGTTGCGTTATACATGTCGGACCTTTTTCACATGTTTTTTCAAATAAATCTCACATAACATGAGAACACCAAAGAACAAGTAATGAAAAGGGACAAATAATAATCCTGACGTCGACAGTTACCGTACAATTCAATCATTGTACCATTCAATGTCCCAATTAAATATAAGACATGGAATAAGTGTTAGGTCTTATTTTATTTAATTATATATTTTTTGATTCTTAAATGCATAACTCTATTTATTGCAAATTAGAAACACCTTTCTAATTTCATTCTGCTTTGGGCAAAGACTACTGAGTTGTCATTTATTGAATCACATAGGACATTCTCTTCTTTTACTAGAAGTGGTAGATTCTTTGTTGATCATTCATTATCTCCATGTATAACTTATTATACCCGAAATACCCTTTGATATACCATAAGGGTCTTAAGGAATATGTCAAAGCATAACTCATCATACACAAGATACTATGATGATCTCTAGTCCAATGATTACTTGTACTACTATCACTATAGGAATTTCTATTGACAGACGAGTAAAACTCCATGAAGTATTCCTTAACGAGCCACGTTCAGTGAACTTACTCTCCAATAAGCACTTATGTACTTGCATTAGTGTCTCCACACAAATAATTATGAGATCAATCATCCTCTTCCTAAGAGCAAGCAACATATATACCAATCTATCTGGATTTACTAATCCATTTTTTTTGTAATCCAACGATTGAGAACTATTTTAGTTTATGAGTTATCTAGAATTTAGATCTCATTAGCATGATCATCATCATGATTCTAAAAGCATTGCTCAAAACTATGGGCTTATCACAATTAATATAATAGCACCATGTAGATAAAGTAAAATGCCTTTATTAAATGAAACATGTAGATAAAGTAAAATGCCTTTATTAAATGAATTATTTTATTATTAAACAAAATAAGATTACAAAGTATATGTTTCATCATAGCAAAAATGATTAGCTTGCGTTTATACTACTTTCAATCTCCCACTTGCACTAAAGTCAATCGTTATGGTATCTAATGTTATTCTTCTCTAAGTAACGATCATCCTGATGTTGGATAAAACTTTAGTAAATTGATATGTTATGTTGTTCTTAAGAGTCCACTATCTCTATAGTGACTTCTCCTCTTTCAATTATTTCTATAATCAAATAAAAGTGTTGCAATATATGTTTTGATCCAAATGAGACTTAGGAACTAGTATTAGTTATGTAATGAACTTTTCATCCAAACAATCAATGTATAGCTTCATTTACAGCTATATACTTTCTCTTTGTAACTATTCATCAACTTTTTGTTGTTCAAAACTTTTCCAAATCACTGCACCACCATTTAAGGTAACGATTTACTATAAAGTGAATTTTTTATTGTCTTGGTCAGTTTGAAAAACTAGAGTTTGTTTAGCACTCTAGTTTTAATCCAGACCCACCATGAATTATGGTCACATCCTTAGTGTCAGTTAAGTACTTTAAGATGTTTTTCACTGTTAGACAGTGATCTTCTTCAAAATATGACTGATCAACATCAAGTCTCATATATTTTAATGCATATATGATAGTTACTCATGCGATCTCTCTTTTCAGGAGTCTATGGGGATTACTTAGAGAGATACACTCCTTGACTCATCATCATGAGACCTCTCTTAGATTTTTCCATGCTAAACCCCTTTAGCATTGAATGAATATACATTCCTTGAGTCAACCCAAACATCCTTTTTAAATCTATCAATATAGATCTTTATCCCCAAAATATAGGATGCTCCACCCAAATCATTCATGGAGAAATATTTAGACAACTTTTTCTTTACTGATTATAGCACTAGTATGTCATTCCTTATCTATAGTATATCAATATATAATACTAAGAATATCACCGTCCCTTTTGTACACACTAAGTTCATTCACGTTTTTGATAAAATCAAACTCTTTTGATTATCTCATCGAAATGAATGTTCCATCCTTGAGAAGCTTGCTTAAGTCCAAAAATGAATTGTTATAACTCATATACATGATTTTCTTTAATCATGGAAACAAATCCATTTGACTGTATCATACATACATTTTCCTCTAATAATTATTGAGGAAAGGCGTCTCCACGTCCATTTACTATATTTATTAATTATAAACTACAATCGCAACTAAAATCCAAATGGATTTGAGTATTACTACCAGTAATAAGGTTTTATCA
Source organism: Panax quinquefolius (assembly GCA_020205615.1). Classification (NCBI taxonomy): domain Eukaryota; kingdom Viridiplantae; phylum Streptophyta; class Magnoliopsida; order Apiales; family Araliaceae; genus Panax; species Panax quinquefolius. The sequence goes on from JAINUW010000555.1 coordinate 643,916, forward strand.
CAGTCAACCCTTTGACTTATTTAAAACCCTTTTTAAACCAGTCTGGCCTTATAGGTCTGCACCTTGCCATTTGCTCCAAATATCCATATTAAATTTCATGGTCATCTGCCAATTCTCTGAGTTTCTACAACTCTTAACCTTATCGTTTGTAACCGGATTATCATCCTCTATGATGCGTACCTCATCATCACATCTATGATGAATCCATACCTCCTAGGTATCTTTGGTACTTTTTCAAATTTACGATTCGGTTGTGGTACAATATAGGTCTATTTACGGGTTCTACTTTTAATTTATAGTGTTTTGTTGTTCTTGAACTCCTTCAAAATCTATTATCCTCCAATTAGCCCCTTCAATGATAAACACTTTTATTTAAGAAGGTAGTGTGTTTCGTAACAAACACCTTTTGCTTAGTAGGATTATAGAACATATACCCTAAACTTACTTTAGAATGTCCAAAAATAAGCACTTGTCAAATTTTTGTCCCAAGCTTATCCTTTTCAAAACTTTTCACATAAGCTGGACAACCTACTATCTTAATATAATTAAGATTATGAATCCTCCTTGTGCTTATCTCATATGAAGTCTTGGGGTTGGATTTTGAGGCTACCTTATTTTATAGATATGCAGTTGTTTCTAGGGCATGCATAATCCTAGAAAGATACTAGAATATCGGTAAAAATCATTATGAACCGCACCATGTCCAACAAGGCATAATTATTCCTTTTAGATACACCAATTAATTAATCTGTATCAGGAAGCATCAATTATGAGAAAACAATTTAATATGATCTAGAAACTTATTGCACAAGTATTCCCTTCATCGATCCAATTAAAGAATCCTAATACTTTGCCAATTAGTTTCACTTCTGAATTCTTTGAACCTTTCAAATGATTCAGACTTATATTTCATCAAATATACATATTCAACTCTTTAAATAATCATCTCATTTTTTTTACTAGTTTGTTCAATTTGCAAAATAATTTTCATGTCAGTTAAGTATGTAAAGTCCATTCAATAAATTGCCAACACCATATAAAATATTTTATTATAAACAGAACAATTGTTTTTCTTTATTATAATATCAAAACTATCCATATCCAATATTGAAATTGAAATAATGTTTCTTGTAAGTGTTGGAATATAATAACAATTTTTTAAACTAATGGACTTGCCCTTAGGCCACTAAACAATAAGTGCTTACAACTAATAGACCAACCTTTGCTCCATTCCCTACATGTAGGATTACTTCTCCTTTGTTTAGATTTTTACTTCTACTTGGTCCCTTCATAAATATATATTTATGAGAACCAAAGCCAGTATCCAATACCCAAGTAGAACCTTAACGTACAGAAAGATTTATTTCGTTCATGAAGAAACTTGTATCTTTAACCGAAGCTTCATTAAGCTTCTTCTGGTTAGTGTCTACAACACACTTCTCGCAGTTTATTTTCCAATGTCCAGGCTTATTACAGTGGAAGCAAACTACTTTTCTATCTGTATCAATTTTTTTTCTTAATATCCTTTATTTTTGCCTTTCCTAATTCTTTTTTTGAATTGTTATTCCTTTTAGATGATACTTTGGCCCCAACCAGTAAGACTTGGTCTTTCTTTGTTGGAAAGTGACTCTCAACATTTTTCAACATGTTAAGCAAATCATCCAGGTTAACATCTAGCCTGCTCATGTGAAAATTGAAGGAGTCCGGGAATGACTGCAAGATCAAATCTTAGCTCAACTTTCAATCCATGACAAAACCATGTTGTCCTAATTGTTCAATCAAATTGATCATCTTTAGGACATGTGTCTATACTTTAGTGCCATCAGTTATTCTAGATCAGAAGAGCTCCTTAGCTATCTGATATCTATTAGTCCTACTTTTTTCACCATTCAATTACTTGAAGTGTAAGAGTATAGTGGGAGCATCCATAGTTTCATGATGACGTTGATACTCGTTACTCATGGATGCGAGCTTGACGTATTGAGCCAATTATGCATCATTTTGCCACTTTCTAAAAGTTGCAAACTCTTCCTCGAATGCATTGTCTGCAACCATTGTAGGGATAGGCGTATTAAGGGCATAAAATATATTTTCAAACTTTAGAACTATTCTCAAATTCTTTAACCAATCCGTTTAATTCGGTAAGATTAATTTACATCTAATATGCTACACAATGATAGTAAATAAGAGGTAAGACCCTAAATTTTATGAATAAAGAATAATTTTCTCTAAATATCATTTTGAATATTATTGTGTGGATTTATTATAATGTTATAGTTGTGGGTAATATTTATAAATTTTACAAAGTAAGCAAGTTGTTAAAAAATATTTGATTATCGGGGAATATTCATTTTAACAGGGATTATTCGTACGACGGCACAATCATTGGTGGACCCCACAACAAAATTATTGTTAGAGTTAGAAAATAACAGAAATATCTTTTTATAAAAATAACGGTGAAAGTTTTACCGTTAACTGTTAAAATACTCGGTGATAAAAGTACAGTAATACGCGTGGTTGCATAGTAGCACACGGTGTTGATTAATGATGCTTACGTGAGAAGTCACTCAGTTTTATTCAATTATTGCCACAGTAATTGCTGCATAGTATCTCACGTTATTGATTCAATTATTGTTATAATATTTTATATTATTAAATCAATAATTGAGATGACAAGTTATTCATATTATTATTTGCATTATTGATAATGTCTAGAAAGTTTTATCGAGGAAAGGGGTTTTATCACCTAATTACGCGCTAATAGGGAGAAATCCTTATCGGAAAGCCCCCTCTTTCCTAGGAATGATCTGGTTATTAATATTGCAAGTTATGTTATTGATGAATAAATATTTTTAAAAATATTAAGGCGATTTTTTTGAAGTATTTGTTCTAAATTTTGCTTATTATATGGACCCCCACTTACCTATTTTTCAAAACTGTCGGTAGAAAGTTATCTCAGTTTATATATATATATATATATATATATATATATATATATATATATATATATTATAATAAGTTTTGTTTTTTATAAAAAATAGAATATATTATATTTTATTATGCATAGTGTTTGCTTAGTAAATCATGTGAATTCAGACTCCGAATGCCCGTGAAATATTTTTTTCCCATGGTGCAGTCCGTGATTTTTCCTAAATAGTATCATTCCATTCTCCTATAAAAGAATGTTCAATTTATAATTGAAAATTACACCAGAATCAGAGAATTATTCTTCTATAATATTTAGAATATTTCTTTAGAGTTTAAAGAAGCTTTGAGTGTAGAAAATAGTTCAAGTTTTCTTCAAGAATATCCCCACCCTGCCAGTCAGAAGTACTCTCTTTTAAAGGTAAGGGATATTAATTTTATTCAATATTCGTAAGAAATAATTTTTTCTTCCATACTCTGTAGTATGTAAGTAATATTATTTCATTTCAGATTCTGAATTCTACACTCATTTTGTTAAATTATTACTTCTATACTCCTTGAAATTAATAGACTATCCTTGAAATTTGCACTTCATCTAGTATCTTTTCATGGAAATATTATTCTGAGCATTCTTGATAATTTTTAATCTTTTCATGCCGAGGAACTATTCATGGGGTACTATTCACTCGGGTACTATTCACCCAGGGTACTATTCATGACAAAAATTGATTTCTTTTCGGTCCAAATCATTTTTGATACATATTATTCTTGAATTTTACTCCACATAGCAGTATCATGTTGACAATTTGGATATTATTGAATTCTAGATAAATTGAATTATAAATCTTTAAAATTTATCATTTGCTCTCATTTAATTGAATTCTTATATCATTGTCATCATCCTCATGCTTATATTGTGATGAAAGTCATCTTTGGCCCGTAGTGCATAGATGGACTGTTGATTGGTATGATTATAACCAGGGATTATTCGGTATAATCATGACCTATAAAGTTACAAATAATATGGTAAAAGTCATCATTGGCCCGTAGTGCATTGATGGATAGTTGTTGGCATGATCATGACCATTGGTGATAACACGAATATCCTTGGCTCGTAGTGCATGGATAATTCGTGGATGTGACACTAATGAATATCTTTGGCCCGTAGTGCATTGATAATTCAGTGATGTAGAATATTTATTGAGCTGAGTGTCAGCGATAAAATTGATGATAAACTTTTTAAATCATAGAAGATAGTAGATATCATGCTCTACTTGACTCTTCTAATGGATTGTTTGTTCCGCATAGTAAAACTTGTTGTCTATTGTATTATATTAGTTTAACACTGTTGAAGGCTAACGATAATTTATTCTGAATTATCTTAGTCATAATATTTCTTATTGGGCTAGTTGAGCTCACCCTTTTGCTTTCATTGTTCTCTTCAGGAAATGAAAACATAGTCGGGACTGGTTGGGGAATGGAGTGACGGTCTGAGATGGTGGCTGTAATAGTCCTCACTATTTTATAAAATAGTGTGATAATAATTGTAATGAGGATTCCATTTTAGTTTGGATATTGTCTAGAAGACTATATTCGTGTTAAAACTCTCAGCTATGTTTTTTTCATATTTTACACGACAGTTGTATAATTAAGTTTGTATTTAAATTTTATACCATGTATTTGGCAACTCAGAATGGGTGATGTATACCTATTTTGGGGGTGTCACAGTTGGTATCAAAGCCTAGGGATATGATCCCTGACTGAGATGTGAGAATAGAACTAGGAGGGGAGAGACGGGTAAATCCTTCGCTAGTATGACCTAGCTAAGCTTATTTGTTATTTAATTGGTCGGTCAGAATATGGGGATAATATATGGCATGTCAATTAACCCTTGTTTTATTGAATGACATCTGAAAATGTTGAGAGAAGCAATGGAGCACAGGAGACCGTTGAGTCACCACATATCAATAACCAGTATAATGTTAATCAGGAACGCAACAATCCTCATGTAAATAACAACACCGACCATATGATGAACGATGGGATGTTTAGAGGCTTTCTGGAATTCATGCAACATCAGGCGAGAGAGACTCCTGTGCAAAATGTAGGTGGAAATACTGGTAACTCACGGATGGTCGCCGCTAAGCAGTTCAAGGAGTTGGGACCACTGGAGTTTTTAGGAAAATTAGAACCACTTAAGGCAGAGATGTGGATAAAATAGATCACAAAGATATTTGATGTCTTGGAATGCTCCAAGGAGTAAATGGTTCCCTTTACCACCTTCATATTGCAAGGAGAGGTAGATTATTAGTGGGAATTGGTAAAACGTACACATCCTTCCGCACAACAGATGTCTTGGCAGAAGTTCTAAGAACTGTTCAATGACAAGTACTTTCCCGAAAGTATTCGCCACATGACGAAGGTAGAGTTCATCAACCTGGAGTAAAACAATATGACTGTATCGCAGTACGAGGCTCAATTTACGAAGTTATCCAAGTTTACATCCCATTTGGTAGATAATAAGGAGAGAATGACGCTAATGATTCTGCGAGGTTTGAAACCTGATATATATGAATACCTCATTTCTCACAAACTTTGCTTGTATTTAGATGTTGTGAATATGGCTCAGTTATTGGAGCGCGATAATGAGTCAACCCAACTAAGAGAGAGCAATGAGCAAATCGATAATAGCAATGGTAGCATTCATCAAAGCAGTGACAACAAACATGGATGGAATCAACATGCCAGAAATGGTAACAACATTGGTGGTAATCATGGTCAAGACAATAGAAGTGGAAATTTTAAGAAGAGAAGGTTCAACAATGATGGAAAGACGTTAGCACCAGCACCCGTTGTTAAGGAAGGAGAATGACGACCGATCGTATGCTTTAAATGCGGAGGGGAGGAACACATCAGTCCAAACTGCATGATGTAGTCCAAAGAATGTTATAATTGCAGAAGAGAAGGTCACCTAGCTCAATTTTGGGGTGCACTGAAGTCAAGTCCAGTTGGGATATGGACACCAAAGGTCATCCCTGACAAGTCAAAGTCGGTAGTTCAAGGGAGAGCGTTTGTTTTAACCTCCAAAAAAGTGAGAAACCCGAACGAGGTTATCACGGGTAAGCTAATCATAAAATCTTGTGAAATCTATACCTTATTTGATACCAGTTCTACCCATTCTTTTATTTCTCTTACTTGCGCTCAACGTTTAAATTTAACTCCGGAGAAATTAGACTTTGACTTATCTATTGAAACTCCGCTGGGACAAACCTTCATTATATCCACTGTTTATAAGTCTTGTTTGATTCAAATCAGTACCGTCGCATTACCTATTCATCTTATCTCTTTGAAAATACTTGTATTTGATGTGATTTTAGGAATTGATTGGTTAACTACTCATCATGCTAAAATTTATTATTTTCGTAAGATTGTTAGCTTTCATATTCCTAACCAACCTATTATGCAAATTCAAGCAACCAAACCACTAAAGTCAATCACTGTCATATCAAGCCATAAAGCCACTAGTACAAAGTAGTAAATATACAACACTTAAACCACAACATTTTTATAAAAAACGTTGTGGTATTTTTTTTACAACGTTTTTTAACAAAACGTTGCAGATATATATGAAAAAATGTTTTCTATATAAAAGGGCATTTTTTGGTTTTAACTAGATAAAAAAACGTTATCTATGTAAAAAACACGGAGAAAAAACGTGCTAAAATGAAAACTTAAAATTAAAAGATACTTTTTCTACGTGCTTTCACAATAGCCCCGACTATCATTTTATCTCTCCTATCTCGAATTCAGACCTGCCCACCCAAACGCAGCAACCTCTTCCCTTTTCAATCAGCAACTCTAATCTTTTTCTTTCCAGTTGGATTTCTCAGCCATGCTCTTTTCTTCCCATGGTTATTGGCTGTAACCCTAGAAAATTGGGCTTTCTTCTCAACTGATAAGGAACTATTTCTCTCTCTTTTCGACCCCTCACATCTCAGCCCCTCTTTTTGCTCTACAAATTCAAGGTTAGAGAGAGTGAGTAAGAGTTAGGGAGAGAAGATACAAAATGTCTGTCGGACATGCTTTGAGGTTTAGAACGAGGGATTCCTTCTCTCGGGCCTTCAGAAAGTAGGGTATTATCCATCTCTCGACCTACCTGAGGACCTACCACATCGGCGATTATGTCGACATCAGGTTTAACGGTGCCATCCATAAAGTATGCCCTATAAGTTCTACCATGGTCGCACCGGTCAGGTCTGGAACGTCACCAAGCATGCCATCGACGTTGAAGTCAATAAGCAGGTCAATCATACAACTCTGTTTCTCTCTCGCTAAACCTATGTTAGAAATGTAATAAGATTTATATTTTGTTTTTCCAATGGTGAATAGTTTATTTGATCTATAATTTTGTGCGTATTAAAGACAGAAAATGAATACTGAAATGAAGGTGTGGGTGCATTTTTTTAAAAAAGTTATTTAATACATTACCTCTCTCTTTTTTAGCCCTTGATCTCCATTAAGTGTAGTTTATCAGTAAATTCACAAGCCATTACCCAATTCTCCACATGGCTGAATCTGTGTATTCTGAAGACAAATCCATATAGTTGAATATATGTAGTTACCACTCTCTGTATTGTTGAATTAAGTAGGATTTTAACTATAAAACTACATATTTATGGTCCAATCGTCCACACTAGTGTGACTAAGCATCTAACATTATGTTTGTATCATATTTAAAACAATACAGAAAGTGTCATTAAAATTCATGAGTCAGTGTTGTACTTTTTTATATTCTCATAGTATTGGTCTTACAACATTGTGATTTAATTCTCTACTAAAAGTCCTGTAGGTATATGGTAGTTTTTATACCATGGGTGTAAGACCCCAACTTATTATTAATGAAATTTAATTTTCTCTATTTATTATTTTGAAATAGTAAGGGTTGATGTGATTAATGTGGATAGTTAGGGGTAAAATACGCAAATATTTCAAAATAAGCAAGTGGTTATAAAATATTCATTGTGTTCGGGGAATATTCGTTTTGGTCGTGGAATATTAAATCTGCTTGTCAGAATATTCGTAGGTACAAGGTGAAAATGTGTGTGGGCCCCATAACTGGAAAGCGATTGGATGAAGAAAACGACAAATATAAGTTGGTTAAAAATAACTTGGTAGTAGTTATTCTGAGTAATCATTGTTAAAATACTCGGTGGTTAAAACACGAAAGATGCTACCGGTATTACACCAATTATTGATTCTTACGTAAGAAGGCACTACTCAATAATGGTTCTGATGAATTATCGCTCAAAGTATTTTATTGAGTTAATAATTCTTTGCGTTGATATTTTATATTCTTTGTTGTTTCAATAATTGTCATTACACAATATTTTTCATAATCGAAGCAATAATTCATATTATCTGAATAATATTATTAGATAACATTATTGGCAATGTCTAGAAAGTTCGTCTAAGGAGAGGTTTGGTCACCTAATTGCGGCCCGATAAGAATAAATTCTTATTGGAAAGCCCCTCTTCACAGGAAGCGCACGGTTGTCAATATTGTGATTCGTAATATTATTTGTGAATAATTAATTATTGATTCATATGATAAGAAAAATATTGATTTTATGTGGATATAGATGGAGAAAATTTTTATTGTGACAATTGTTGAAAATTGAAATTTTATCTTTTTACGATAAAATAATTCATTTAAATATATTATTATATTTTAATAATATAATAATGGTGATATTTTTACAACGTAATGTGGGATATATGAGTATACGAGGAGGAAGAGTATTTTTGTTGCAATAAATGTTTAAAACATGTTAAACATGTCGGTGGACCCCATTTATTGGTGAAATTTGATTATAGCTTTTGTAAAATCGTCCGTTTGTGGATTTGATCAATTTCTATTTGGAATTTGGAAAAACTTTCTTCTGTAAAGTTGTAGAGAATTGAATTTTCTATAAAAACTCGCGAGATTTGAATTTTCTGATGAAAGGGCTATTTATTATGAATTATTGAAGTTCCGAAGCTCCGAAATAATTAATTTTTGGAAGTTTTAATTATTTTTATTATGAAAAACGTTTTTGTCATTAAAGGTGGGTCTTGCATGTGATGTAAATGCTGAATTCAGATCCTTAAAAGTGGGCGTAGGAATTTGTAATATTAATATTAATATTTTATTAAATTTTCTGCTTGGGTGTTCTAAGCATTTTCCTATAAATAGGGTGCTTAGGTTAGAATTGAAAATCACACCAGAAACTGAAATTTTCTCTCTCTATATTATCTAGCGTATTCTTGTGAGTATTTTGAGTATACTTTGAGTATTGTTAGGCGGTGCAAGTTCCTTCAAAGACTATACCCGAATTCAATTAGAAGTACTAATCTTTCGAGGTAAAGGATGTTATTTTCTTCTCAAATGATATTATTTCTTCAATATCATTATCTTTGAAATATTGGTTGGAACTTTTTATCAAATTTGGATCTTTTTCATGCTCGGGGTTACTATTCATGAGTTACTATTCATGAGTTACTATTCATGAGTTACTATTCACGAGTTACTATTCATGAGTACTATTCATGAAGCGTGAAGATGTTTTTATGGAATTTCTATCTTTTGGTGTCTGAGTTACTTATTCACGATACTAAGACTATTCACGATATCTGACTATTCATAGAAAAATAAAATTTCTTCTTTTGTCCAAAATATCTATTCGGATACTAGCTTTGATTGTATCCATGTTTTGATCATTCTTGAATTTTACACCACTATGATTATTTTTGAGGTATTTTTGAACATGGATAAAAGCGAAGTACAAATCCTTAATCCTTAATCCTTGTCATTTTGTTTCTTTGGATTCGTTTCTTTAAAAAATATTTTTCATCATCCTCGGTCTTAAATGATGATATTATTGAATATCTTTGGCTCAGTAGTGCAAAGATGAATGATTCTGAAGAATATCTTTGGTCGTAGTGCAAGGATGAGCAGTGTTTAGATGAACATGATTAATCGATGAATATCTTTGGCTCAGTAGTGCAAAGATGAATATTTGATTCAGATGTATATTGATTGATGTTACGAGGGATAAAAGATAGGCGATGAACTTTTAAATTCATACATGAAGATAGTAGTTTACATTCTCTACTTAACTCTTCTAATGAATTATTATTTCCATCGCGAATATTGATTTAAAATTTGTTGTCTATTGTATTCTATTAGATTTTTCCCCTGTTGAAGACTAACGGTAATTTGTTGTATATTATCTTAGTCATAATATTCTTTCTTGAGCTAGTTGAGCTCACCCTTTTCCTTTTTGTTCCATTTTTCTCGGGAGGCTAGAATATAGCGAAAATGTAGTGGGGTATGGAATGAAGGTTCTAGAGAGAGTTGTTTAGTAGTCCTCACCATTTTGTAAAATAATGTATCAATAAATATGATGAGGATTTATTTGAGTATAGATATTGTCAGAAGATAATATTTGTATTTAAACTCACAGCTTTTCTTGTTGTAATAATAAAGTTGTAGTTGTTTTATACCATGTATTGACAACTCGTAAGCGGGTGATGTATACCTATTTGAGGCGTCACGGTTGGTATCGAGCTTAGGGATATGATCTCTCCGCGGAGATCGGGGAATAGAACTAGGAGGGGGAGAGACGAGTAAAATCTTCGCTAGTGTGTCCTACCTAAGCTTATTTGTTAGTTGGTCAAGTATATAGGGATGTTATGTGATATATTGATTTCCTTAATTAACCCTTGTTTTATGGATGATTTGAGAATGTCGATTGAGAATATTAACAATGGAAATGAGACCGTGGAGACGCTGTACTCACCAACGAGGAGAACGTGCAACAGGTGGCAATGTTCCTCCTGTGAACAACACCACTGAGCAGATGATGAACGAGGGGATGTTTAGAAGCTTTTTTTGCAGTTCATGCAAAATCGAGACGAGGAGACTCGTGTTCAAAATCTGAGGAGGAAATGATAGCAATTCACGGGTTGTCACAACAAGCGATTCAAAGAGTTGGGACCACCGAATTTAAGGGAAAGCGGATCCGATCATGGCGGAAACATGGGTCAAGCAAATTACCAAGATATTCGATGTCTTGGGATGCACGGAGGAACAGAAGGTTCCATTCGCCACTTTTATGTTCCGTGGCGGAAGCGGATCTTTGGTGGGAGTGCGTGAAGCGTACCATCCGGCCGCACTTTTCGGCATGTCTTGGGAATCATTTCAGAAACTATTTAATGACAAATACTTTCACGAAAGTGTTCGTCATATGAAGGAAGTGGAGTTCATCAGATTAGAGCAAAACAACATGGCGGTGTGTCTCGAGACGAGGCAAAGTTAGCGAAGAGTTATCCGGTTTGCACCTCATTTGGTGGAGAATGAGGAACGATGACGCGGATGTTTCTTAGAGGTTTGAAACCCTAAGATACGTCGGTATCTCATTTCTCATAAATTTTTCTCTATTCGGATGTTGTAAGCAGGGCTCAATTATTAGAGCGAGATAACGAGTACGGTCAACTGAGGGACCACAACGAGGATCGTATCAGAGATAGCAATCAATGTAATAATGATAACCGGCGGAGAAAGAAAGCAGATGGACAAAATGGTAAACACACTGGTGGTAATCATGGCCATGAAAATAGAAGAAGCGAGTCGAGGAGATTTTAAAAGAGGAGATTTAACAACGACCATGTGAAGACGACAACGGTCTTGGTGAAAGAATCGGTTCTAAGGAGGAGAAACGACCACCGGTCATATGCTACAAATGCGGAAAAGAGGGACATATCGATCAAAGCGCCCACAACAGTTCAAGGTATGCTATAATTGTGGAAAGGAAGGACATATCGCTCGAGATTGTCGATGAAGCGAAACCTAGTTCAATGAGGGGGCGGTGACTCAAAAGATCATCGAGAAAAAAGTCAAAGTCAACGATTCAGGGAAGAGCGTTTGTTGTGACTGGTCAAAATGCGAGGAACCCAAACGAGGTGATCACGGGTAAGCTATTTATAAATTCTTGCAAAGTTTATACCTTACTTGATACCGGTGCTACCCATTCATTTATCTCTCTGCATGTGCTCAACGTTTAAACTTGACTCCGGAGAAATTAGACTTTGACCTATCTGTGGAAACTCCGTTAGGAGAAACTTTCATCACATTCCATTGTTTATAAATCTTGTTTGATTCAAGTTGGCACCATTACCTTACCTGTTGACCTTATCTCTTTAAAGATACTTGCTTTTGATGTGATTTTAGGGATTGATTGGTTAACTACTCATCATGCCAAAATTGATTGTTTTCGTAAGGTTGTTAGTTTTCATATTCCTAACCAACTTTGTTTATGCAATTCAAGCAACTAAACCATTAAAATCAATCATCATCATATCTAATCATAAAGCTATTCGTTTATTGAAAAGCGGATGTCAAGCTTTTCTTAGCCCATGTTATGGATTTGAATAAAGACACGTCAAATTTGAATAATATTCTGTTGTTATTGACTTTCGACGTATTTCGAAGAACTTCCGGCCTACCCCGTAACGTGAAGTTGAATTCTTTATTGATCTTGAACACGGTAAAGCCCATTTCTAAAACCCCATATCGAATGGCTTCTATTGAACTTCAGGAGTTAAAGGTCCAACTACGAGGAATTGTTGGACATCGGTTTCATTCGATCTAAGTACATCTCCTTGGGGTGCTCCTGTTTTATTTGTAAAGAAGAAAGGCGGGAGTATGCGACTTTTGTATTGACTATCGGGAATTGAACCATGTCACCATCAAGAATAGGTATCCTCTACCTCGTATTGATGACTTGTTTGACCGATTCTTCTGAGGGCACAATTCTTTTCCAAAATCGATCTTTGTTCGGATATCATTAGGTGAAGATTAGAGGCGAGGATATTCCAAAGCGCCTTGAGAACTTCGGTATGGGCATTATGAATTCTTAGTCATGTCTTTCGGACTAACTAATGCTCCTGCATGCTTTCATGGATATGATGAACCGAAAGTATTCAAGGAATATTTGGATCGGTTCATTGTTGTCTTTATTGATGACATCCTCATATATTCCAAAAGTCGTGAAGATCATGAGCACCATTTAAAATTTGGTACTCCAAAGGCTTCGTGAAAACAAATTATATGCCAAATTGAAGAAATGCGAGTTACGGCTTGAGGAAGTAGCATTCCTTGGGCATAATGGTGTCGAAACATGGAGTATCTGTTGATCCGTGAAGATTAAAGCAATACAAAGAAGTTAGAGCAACAAAAGTCGGTGGTGGAAAGCACGTAGTTTTTGGGCTTATTTGGTTATTATCGGAGATTCGTGGAAGGGTTTTCTCGAATCGCTACTCCATTAACTCGGCTAACTCAAAAGGATCTGAAATTCGTTTGGAGCGAAGAATGCGAGAAGAGTTTCCAAGATCTTAAGAGGAGACTTATTTTAAGACTGTTTCTAACAATACCATCTGGTTCGGATGGATTTGTTATCTCTGATGATGCTTGAGCAAAGGGTTAGGATGTGTTCTCATGCAAGCGTGGGAAAGTCATAGCCTATGCCTCATGACAACTTAAAGAGTATGAGAGGAATTATCCTACTCATGATCTAGAGTTGGCGGTGATCGTTTTCAGCGCTAAAGATATGGAGGCACTATCTATATGGGGAGAAAGTGGAGATATATTCGGACCATAAAAGCCTTAAATATTTCTTCACTCAAAAAAGAACTCAACATGCGGCAAATGACGTTGGCTCGAGCTATTGAAAGACTACGACCACACTATTCAATACCATCCTGGAAAGGCGAACGTGGTAGGCGCGCATTGAGTAGAAGATCATATGAACGAAAAGTGCGATGATGTTAAGTATACGCGTAGAGCCAACTTTAATAGAAAAAGTTAAGGTTGCTCAAGCCCCGCGACTTCGAGTCGATGCGTATGAAGAAGAAATCTGAAGGAGCTATTCCTAAGCGAGAATTGATGAAGAAGGAATACTTGAGTCCACTCTAGACTTTGTGTTCCTAACGACTCGATTTGAAGTACAAGATTATGATGGAGGCACACAATACATTTTTGCAATCCATCACGAAGTACTAAAATGTATCGTGATCTTTGACATACATTTTGGTGGAACAATATGAAGAGAGAGATTGCAAAGTTTATCTCAATGTGTTTAACTTGTCAGCGCAGTACAAAGTGAGAGCATCTAGTACCTAAGGGTCCGTTGCAACCACTTGAGATTCGAAATGGAAGTGGGAACACATTACCATGGATTTCGTTACGGGTCTTCCTACGGTTTCTCGAGGCATCAATGCTATTTGGGTTATTGTTGATAGATTAACCAAGTCCGCTCATTTCTTTGCCGACACGGAGACTTATTCACTTGAACGTCTTGCTAGTATATACGTGAAGGAGATTGTGAGGTTGCATGGCATGCCTCGTATCCATAGTTCGGATCGTGACCCAAGATTCACTTCAAGATTTTGGGTTAGCTTGCAAAAAGCTATGGGCAGCGGATTTGCGATTTAGTTCGCAAGCATACCATCCCCAAACGGACGGACAATCGAGAGGACTATTCAAACTCTTGAAGATCTATTAAGACTCGTGTCCTGACTTCAAGAGGCGGTTGGGATAAGTATTTACCATTGGTGGAATTCTCCTACAACAACAGCAGTTATCGGCAAGTATAGTGTGGCTCCATTCAAGCATTATATGGACGAAAATGTCGTTCTCCAATATGTTGGGATGAGGTGGGTGAAGCAACATTGTTGGGACCCGAAGTTAGACGTATGACTCTTGAAAAGATTCAAATGATTCGACAACGATACAAAGCAAGCACAAGATCGACAAAAGAGTTATGCGGATCTTCATCGAAAGGACGTGGAATTTAGTGTAGGGGATCATGTATTGTTGTGAGTTACTCCATAGAAGGGAGTTACAAGATTTGGGAAGAGAGGAAAGCTCAATCCATGATTTATTGGTCCATTTCAATTCTTGACCGAGTAGGAAATGTAGCCTATAGACTTGCGTTACCTCAAGTATGTCTCGTGTTCATAATGTGTTTCACATATCCGTACTTCGTAAATATGTGAAAGACCGAACCACGTTATAGAATTAGAACCAGGACTAAATAGTAGAAGACTTAACGTATGAGGAGGTACTGTCAAGATCTTGGATAGGAAGGAGCATGTCCCTACGCAAGAAAGGTCATACCACAAGTTAAAGTTTTGTGGAGGAATCATGCTATAGAGGAAATGACCCGGGAATTGGAAAGCGGAAATGAAAGCGAGGTATCCTCACCTTTTGAAACACAGAATACGTCACGTCAATTTCGAGGACTAAATTTCATAAGGAGGGAGGTTGTAAGACCCCAACTTATTATTAATGAAATTTAATTTTCTATTTATTATTTTGAAATAGTAAGGGTTGATGTGATTAATGTGGATAGTTAGGGGTAAAATATTTAAATATTTCAAAATAAGCAAGTGGTTATAAAATATTCATTGTTGTCAGGGAATATTCGTTTGGTCGTGGAATATTCATCATCGCCGGGAATATTAAATTTGACCCAAGTAGCGACCATGTGGGCCCCATAACTGAAAGCGATTGGATGAAGAAAACGACAAATATAAGTTGGTTAAAAATAACTGGCGTAGTTATTCACAGATTATCTTGTTAAAATACTCGGTGGTTAAAACACAAGTAGACTGCGGTATTGCACCAATTATTGATTCTTACGTAAGAAGGCACTACTCAATAATGGTTACTGATAATTATTGTTCAAATATTTTATTGAGTTAATAATTCTTTGCGTTGATATTTTATATTCTTTGTTGTTTCAATAATTGTCATATTACACAATATTTTTCATTATCGAAGCAATAATTCATATTATCCGAATAATATTATTAGATAACATTATTGGCAATGTCTAGAAAGTTACGTCTAAGGAGAGGTTTGGTCACCTAATTGCAAGGCGCCGAAGAAGAAGAAATTCTTATTGAAAGCCCCTCTTTCTGAGGAGCGCCTCGGTTGTCAATATTGTGATTACGTAATATTATTTGTGAATAATTAATTATTGATTCATATGATAAGAAAAATATTGATTTTTATGGATATAGATGGAGAAAATTTTATTGTGACAATTGTTGAAAATTGAAATTTTATCTTTTACGATAAAATAATTCATTTAAATATATTATTATATTTTAATAATATAATAATGGTGATATTTTTACAACGAATGTGGGATATATGAGTATACGAGGAGGAAGAGTATTTTTGTTGCAATAAATGTTTAAAACATGTTAAACATGTCATTGGACCCCATTTATCGATTGAAATTTGATTATAGCCGTAAAATCGTCTGTTTGTGGATTTGATCAATTTCTATTTGGAATTTGGAAAAACTTTCTTTACGGAAAGTTGTAGAGAATTGAATTTTCTATAAAAACATGCGAGATTCAAATTTTTTCGATGAAAGGGCTATTTATTATGAATTATTGAAGTTCAAGTCTCAAATAATTAATTTTGGAAGTTTTAATTATTTTTATTATGAAAAACGTTTTGTCATTAAAGGTGGGTCTTGCATGTGATGTAAATGCTGAATTCAGATCCTTAAAAGTGGGCGTAGGAATTTGTAATATTAATATTTTATTAAATTTTCTGCTTTGGTGTTCTAAGCATTTTCCTATAAATAGGGTGCTTAGGTTAGAATTAAAAATCACACCAGAAATTGAAGTTTTTCTCTCTATATTATCGAGCGTATTCTTGTGAGTATTTTGAGTATACTTTGAGTATTGTAGAGGCGGTAAGTTCCTTCAAAGACTATACCCGAATTCCAAATTAGAAGTACTTAATCTTTCGAGGTAAGGATGTTATTTTCTTCTCAAATGATATTATTTCTTCAATATCATTATTTGAAATATTGGTTGGAACTTTTATCAAATTTGGAACTTTTTCATGTCGGGGTTACTATTCATGAGTTACTATTCATGAGTTACTATTCACGAGTTACTATTCACGAGTACTATTCATGAAGCGTGAAGATGTTTTTATGGAATTTCTATCTTTTGGTGTAAGAGTTACTTATTCACGATACTCAAGACTATTCACGATATCTGAGACTATTCACCAAAAAATAAAATTTCTTCTTTTGTCCAAAATATCTATTCGGATACTAGCTTTGATTGTATCCATGTTTTGATCATTCTTGAATTTTACACCACTATGATTATTTTTGAGGTATTTTTGAACATGGATAAAAGCGAAGTACGAATCCTTAATCCTTAATCCTTGTCATTTTGTTTCCTTTGGATTCGTTTCTTTAAAAAATATTTTCATCATCCTCGATCTTAAATGATGATATTATTGAATATCTTTGGCCCAGTAGTGCAAAAGATGAATGATTTCTGAAGAATATCTTTGGTAGTAGTGCAAGGATGAATAGGTGTTTAGATGAACATGACCAATCGATGAATATCTTTGGCTGTAGTGTAAAGATGAATATTTGATTCCGGATGTATATTGATTGATGTTACTGGGGATAAAAGATAGGCGATGAACTTTTAAATTCATACATAGAAGATAGTAGTTTGCATTCTCTACTTAACTCTTCTAATGAATTATTATTTCCACTGCGAATATTGATTTAAAATTTGTTGTCTATTGTATTCTATTAGATTTTTCCTGTTGAAGACTAACGGTAATTTGTTGTATATTATCTTAGTCATAATATTCTTTCTTGAGCTAGTTGAGCTCACCCTTTTCCTTTTTGTTCCATTTTTCTCGGGAGGCGAGAATATAGATAGCAGTTTAGTCGGGGTATGGAATGAAGGTTCTAGAGAGAGTTGTTTAGTAGTCCTCACCATTTTTGTAAAATAATGTATCAATAAATATGATGAGGATTTATTTGAGTATAGATATTATGCAGAAGATAATATTTGTATTTAAACTCACAGCTTTTCTTGTTGTAATAATAAAGTTGTAGTTGTTTACATACCATGTATTGACAACTCAGAATGGGTGATGTATACCTATTTTGGGGGCGTCACAATGGGTAATTGGAACAACTATCAACTAGCAGTTATAGGTACACATAACCAATACAAAATGTTATGTAATTTATTTGTATGCTTCTTAACAAGGAAATAAGATTTTGTAGTGGGCTTTATTTCAACTTCTGTTTTAGTGATTTAATTTTTATATGAATACCATTTGAGGTTTTCCTTTTTACTGTCTGCATTTTTTCTAGCCGGACTATAGTTGTGCTTCAGACATTTCGATCCATGGAGGTTAACCGGAGGTTAAATCTTTGTGTGCCTCAGATTCTTGAAGCACCAAATGAGGAAGAAGTTTCTTTACTTCTAAAGATATTTTGGTGATTATTCTAACTTTTTCATTTTCTAAGTCCCTTACTATGGCTTCCTATGCAAATGCTAAGTTAAATGCTTGATATTACATAATTAGTTATTATGAGAGAGAGGCTGTTAGGCAAAATAGATTATTAGTCCATGTGACGCCCCCAAATCTAGGTACTTGAAACTCGAACTCGGTGCTTCAGGATACCATTTCTATGAGCAGAATAATACTAATAATAATAACAATAATATAGATTATCAAATTTAACTTACATATTATCAGAGTTTTCTAATCCCAAATATGAAACCTTTAAACATTTGTTACATGATAATAATAATATTTATCATCCTTATCATAACATCAAGCTATTACATAGGATAGCATAGAAATTCATTCAGCAACCTTTCCTTTCCCTTTGTTCTTGGCAGAGCCTTCAGGTTGTTCATACTTAGCTGAAAGCATTTAAATTAAGCAAGAATGAGCATTTGAGTGCCCAGCAAGTAATAGCAACAATAACAGTTAGCTAAATGAATTAAATGTTTTCTTTGAATGATACTTCTACAACGAATCAACAGTTGTGAAGTAAGCTGAACCAACAATAAACAACATATCATTTCGATTTCAAATTTTTGAAACTATGTATTGACTATAAATGAGGATCAGTTGACAGACTATGAACATTTTTTTCTATTTTTGAAAAGGTTAAACAGAACTTCATCTGTAAATCGTCATAACTTACGGGCACGAGGGTGATCAGCCCGTTATGCCCTGTATTGATCAATACTACATTCACGAACGATATTTTCGTCCAGCATATCCACCTTAGGCGCATAAAAGTTTCCCATATTTGGGTTGTTCATACCAGTCTAGAATCCGAACCAAAAAAATTCGGTTGGATAATAATAAAGTTTTATCTTGTTCAACAACAATTTTCAGATTATGTCTAGCCGGATCAAATAGCTTAGACGGCTTTCAATTCAACGTATACATATAGGACACCGATAAGTATGTATTAACATGTGATAAAATATAATGATTATCCAAGTGAGGAGACTTGTATAACCAAGTTTAGAAATTAACGAGCAGAATATATTTCTTGATCTATAATAACAGAATACGGGAACTTGTAAAATAATTATAGTTTAATAGCTTACTTATACAGACTCATTGCATAAGTAGATACAAAGGTTGAAATATTTAAACAAATGAAAAGAATAGTTCAGATGTTATCTTACGCATGTCCATTGCATAAAGTAAATGCAAAGGGTTAGATATTTGCCTTGTCAGCTGCTTACACAACTTAGCTTTATCTTTTATATCAAGCCCTATCATTAAATAGATCATTCGTTTGATTAGAATAACATATCATATCATATTGTACTACTATTTGCAGTCAGCACATCACCTAATCACATTGTCATGTAAGTTTAACAACCATTGAATCATAAATAAACATGTATTAAGTCAACCTATCTAAGTCCAGATCAATTTCTGAAATATGTCGGTGTACTAACATCTTTATCGGGTAAATATCGACTTTAAGACTCTATCCTGTAGTTCAATAACTAAAAATATTAGTCATATTATTTTTAAATGACTTATAATAATTTTTAAATAATTATTATAATTTATCATGATTTTTGAAATACCGAAATCATTATTAAATGATTTAAATATTTAAATAATCCTATTATCATTAATATTTAATTAATATTAAACTATTAATGAAACTATCGCTAAAATTTCAAGTTATTTAAAATAACTTAAAATATTTTTAAAGTATTTATATTACCTTTAAATGATTTTTAAAATAATTAAAATCATTTTTAAATAGTTACCATTAATATTAAAATATTAATGTATTATTTATTCAAATATTAAAAGTCATTAATTATAACTTAAAATATTTTTAATTCCTTTATATCCCTTTTAAATGATTTTTAAATCAATAAAATCATTTTTAAACTATTTATTTAATATAATTATTAAATAAATTAATATCATTAATATTAAATTATTAATAAAATCTACCTTTAAATATTAAAAGTTATATTTTATAACTTAAAATATTTTATAACACTTAAATAATTTTTATACTATTTTTAAATTATTAATTCTATTTTTCCATAATTTATTTAATATATTTATTAAATAAAATAATTATAATTAATATTAATTTATTAATGAAATTCATCATATAATATTAAAAGTTATTAAAAATAACTTAAAATATTTCTTATACCATAATATATTTTTAAATGATTTTTCATGTATTAAAATTATTTTTAAATAATTTATTTAATATTATAATTAAATAACTTAAATACCTTTAATATTTCAATAATATTAAATATTTATGAAATATATTAAAAATTATTAAAATATAATTTTTGGACTTTAAAATAATTTTTAATAATTTATTTTATATTTTTAATAATTAAAAACTAATTTTTTATAATTATTTAATATAAATAATAATTTTATAAATAATGTGTCGCTAAAGACTGCCTATATCGACAGAATCGTCACTATAGGTGTTCTTCATGTTCTTTATGAAACCCAGATCTTCAAAGAAAGTTTCAAGCTAAGTAGTTTGACCAAGTAGGTATTTTAAAAATTATAATTAAAATACCTACTTGGTTTTGACCAAGTAGGTAGTTTCAAGCTAGGTATTTTAAAAATTATTAAAATATAATTTTTGGACTTTAAAATAATTTTTAATAATTTATTTTATATTTTTAATAATTAAAAACTAATTTTTAATAATTATTTAATATAAATAATAATTTTATAAATAAAGTGTCGCTAAAGACTGCCTATAGCGACAGAATCGTCACTATAGGTGTTCTTCATGTTCTTGATGAAACCCAGATCTTCAAAGAAAGTTTCAAGCTAGGTAGTTTGACCAAGTTTAATTTGTAAACTGTAATGTTCCTGGGTAAGTTCATGGTCAGATCCTGTAGTACTTGTGCAATACTACACGATCCAACAACAAGAATGGCCAAACATCATAACATGAGTTAGATCTGGGGCCTTGAACAAGCTGTCATAGCTGTTCTTCATTTTCTGGGTTACCCAGAAATGAAGAAAAGTTCGACAAGCCATATTTGGGCTTCCACAACTTGCAATCCGTGTAATCTTTGTGATGTAATGGATCCAGTGTGTAGCCAGCATGACAAGGAAGAGTTCTATCACAATAGATCACTAAAACAACAACATATAAAGCAGATTCATACTGGTCAAACCATGTCAGACGACATGTTCAAGCGTTTTCTGGATTACCTAGAAAAAAGCTTCCATGCTCTTTTGGCCTGGTTTGACCGTCCTCTATAATCACACAGTTGGATGATTATGAGATTTTAAGGCATAAACATATAGTATAAACAACATACTACAACTTAGACACAACAATCCAACCAAAACATTAACACACTGACAGATCTAAACGCTTGAATAAGTTGTCAGACACAATCATATACTTTTGGGTTGCCCAGAAATGGCCCGGTCATGGTTGGTCAACGACATTTGACCAACAATATCATGAAATATAGACCAGATCTAAGCCTGATTCCTGATCCAGATCAAAGAGCACATTACAGACTACATAATCAACGCTTTAAACAACAAAAACACATAACAGAGAAAGATTGGTGGCCACTGACGTTCGTTGTCAGACCACAGTTTGAATTTTTTTCAGATTTTTTAAAATGTTAGATCTGAGCCTATAGATGTTATGGATCTAACATCTATCAACCCAGATCATCATTATACACTATATCTAACATGTTTTAACATAAAAACACAACATCAAACACATTGATCAAAATCAGATTTTCAAGTTAGGGTTTATACCTTCAATGATCCAATTCTATTTCAAGGCACAAATGAGCAAATATGTACACTTTTCTCTCTCCTAGCCTATTTATAATTCTTAGATGCAATATGAATCTAACTTGGAAGGTGTCAAAGAGGATAAGCTTGAATGAGTTTTAGGGCATGTGCTATAATCTAGGGTGGTGACTTGCAAGCTAGCTCATTAAAATAAATACTAAAAAGGCTATTTTAGTAAACTAACAAAGTATTTTAAGGGTATTCTTGTCCATGATGCTTGAATCAAGGTTAAAATCAATAGATCTTAAACCTTAAGGTTTCCCAAATAATTTCTAGAGTTCAAAAATTTAAGTTTAAAGTTTAATAAAATTCTAATTAGAACTTACTAATTAAAATTAGGGTTTTTAATAGAAAATTAGGGTTTTTAATAATTAGGGTTTCTTAATATCATTAGGGTTCCCAAATTAACACTTAGGGTTTTCTAATTAACATTATAATTTACTAAAATAATAATTAAGATTACCATTTAAGCAATTGGGGTTTTAAATTGAAAATTAGGGTTTCTAATTTATAATTAGGGTTTCTATACAATAATTAGGATTTACCTAATTAGCATAATATAATAATTTTTATTACTTACGTACCTCAATGTCTTACCAATCGAAAACTTCGGTTTGAGTTTAACGTTAGGGTTTAACGAATTAATACTAGGGTTTTGACAGTATACACCATAATTGACCAACCATTATCAATACGTACATACAGTACATATTTATAGCACTGAAAAATCAAAATATAATTAATATTATATTATTATTCTCATTCCCTGATAAAAATCCAAAATTAGGGTTTGGATTCCATATCTGATTTATCTTTCATATTTAACCTTATTAATTAAGTTAAAATAATTAACTTACTTAATATAGTATAAATTCATAAAATAAACTAATTGTTATAATAATTCTAATAATCATTTCATATATTATTTAAATAATAAAAATCATATTTTCATGGAAAATAAATAATAAAAACATTTCTACTATAAAATTAATTACTATAATAATATACCTTATAATAATTAATAATTCTAAAATAAAATTATTTGAAATTATTCATGTAATAAATAAAGTTTATTTATCACATATATACATACACATTACTTGGCACATATATGCAAAATTTCTCATTTATTTATATAGAAAATATCGGGTTATTACATTCACCCTCCCTTTTAAAGATTCTGTCCCCGGAATCACCGTTTTAAAACTCATACATACAAGGGTACATACCATACACAATCATTACAAGTAGATCTCGATCATAATTGATCGAACTAATCTTTAACTATTCAGCATAAAGCTTATCTATCTGATTAAACGGAAATTTAATTTCTAAAAGAACTCAAATTCCTCCTTCAAAATTTCTTTATAAAATAATTTATTATTTATAGGAAAATCATGTATAATAAAATAAAATTTATACAAAAAACACCTGGAGTTTCATTGCCAGCTGCCACCAAATCCTGGATTATCATCGTTAGTTCCCGGAGGCACAATAATTATCTAGAAGGGGGGGTTGAATAGTTATTTAAAAACTTTTCTTTTCAACTAGTTAGTTTTGATAGTGATTAATGCACAGCAGAATGAGTATTTGTTTAACCCTCTTTTAGATATCTTGAATTAATGATAGTGAGGCAGTTATGGCAGTTATAGCACGAATATAATAGACACAGCAGTTTTAAGTGGTTGAGAGCACTTAAAGCTCCTAATCCACTCTTCTACTTCTCGAGTAGGAAATCCACTAAGGATATCTGTTACACTTTCTGAATCTCACAGATTTCTTCTAGAGTAGCAGTCTAGGCACTTCTTAGTTCACTCTTGAACTCTTCCAGTCCAGCAAACTTGGTTCTTCACAGTTCACTTAGAACTCTTCAAGTCCTTTTGACATGGAATTCTTACTTCAGTTGGTTGGCAGTTATCGAGTTCATGATTGATGCTACTCAGTTGCTGTTAAGGACTTGTTCGAAAGAACTGAGTAGCTGAGCAAGCTTCCTCTTTTTCTCAGATCATAGAGTTGAGCGTTGAGTGTTCTTATGCATTTTTGTTCAATTGCTTGTTTCCTTCTATCATCTGCATATGTTCTGGATATATGTGTTTCCTGAGATCTATCTGTTGAAGCCTTTTGTTGAAGCATTAAATGCGTTTGCCATTTCTGAACTTTGATGGAGACTTTTCTGCACACCTTCTAAATTGCATTCTGGCCCACTGACACAGTAGCCTGCTTTCTCACCTAACACCTGAAAAGGTGTTTTTCCTCTGTCCTATTGTCCTTTCCTTAGCTTCTTGAATACGTTTCATTTGTTGGATACTAAAGATATCTTTTGTACCGTTGGGACTGGAGAGAACTTCAACGTTTCAAACCTATTCTACTTTTGTTGGAATTTATCTTTACATAAGAGTAGGGCTTGATGCTTCTGACACAAGATAGATTATACTCTACGATCCATATCGTGGTGACTTGTCATATTGGTGCTTGGCCTGTAGAGAACACTACGATCTCTTTCAAGTATTTGCACACTACGATCTTTGCTTGCTCGTCTTGCAGACTCTACGTTTCTGAAAGCACACTACGATCTCTGAGTTTTCTTCGACAAACTTCTGGACCACTCTGCGATTTCTGGAGAGGCCCTTCAAGGCAGATATACTACGATCTTCTAAGATCTACGATCCTGCCTTAGCTTCTGCATTCTGTTGATCAGCTTGATAGACTGCGATTCTTTTTAAGGCCTATCTACTTCTTTCTAGTCATAGATCAACCTAACATCTTTGATCTCTTTATCTATGCAAATGTTTATATAATAATGAACATTAAAAAGCTAAGATCAACCTAATAATTTTGATCTATCACTATGTCCTTGTACATATATTCCTTGAAGGACTTTACATATAATCATGAGCATTTACTTTAAACATCAAATCAAAATATGCATTCTTCCAACAATCTCCCCCTATTTGATGTTGACATAACCAAGGAGATTTGTTGTCATGATTATCAAATTCTATATCTTGATTAAAGATAAAATAAATATGACTTAATATTTTAGTGAGCAGCTGAAATTTCTAGAGAATAAGCATGAATTTATTAATGTATGAAGATAGATATTACATTTAAGTTTGACTACATCAATAAGAATTAAAATTCAACTTATCTCTATTTCTTCGGCCTTTTGCTTCTCGGAGGATTTGCATATTCCTCAGCTCTCCTTTTTCTGTTTGTTTCGTCTCTCCTAGATAAATCTTCCAGCTCACTTGGGCTTAGTCTTGGATTGTGATCATGCCTATTCATGAATGCAGGATCTCTAATTGGCATTCTTAGGCCTGTTGTTGTTACCTTATGAGAGCTGGTAGTTGGCCCTAGACTCCTTAATGGTTGAGCCATTAAACTTCCTGTTGATTAGATCTTTGGGTCTGATGATTGGATCGTGGAGTCTGCTGGTGGATTTGCCTTGTAGGAGGATTCCTTGAGGATTGAGGTTGGAATTGACCTCTTCCTTTTTCCCTTGCCTCCCTGATCTCATTTCCCTTTATTCTCCCCCTTTATGTCAGCATCAAGGGTTCGAGTGTCTTCGGAGAGACGAGTTACTCCTTGGACAAGCTCATTGAGTTGACTTTGAGTTTGAGCAATGTCCTCACGATTTTCTCTGATTAAAGCATCAGATTGAGTGTCACGTCGTTAAAGGATGTTCAGGACATTTTTAGTCTATTGCATTTAACCCATGGAGAAGTCTTGAAATTCCTTTACTACAGTTTGGAGACTTGTGATGCTCTTTATCATTAGATCGTTCTGAGCTTCTTGAGTCTTTTATAAGATCAAGACAGCATCCCGATGTCTTTTAGCTGCTTAAAAGTGGATGTCATCCCTTTCCTTTATGCTTTGAAGCATTTCCTTAATGATCTCTTTAAGTGTTTTAAAGAGCTTAGAGCTGAGGGTGATTGGCAGACTGTTTGCAACACTGATCATTGTTGTTAGTCTCATGTGAAGGAGCATAATGTGTTCTTCAAGACTCTCATCGAGTTCCTTGATCACTTTCTTGGACATGGCTGACAAATCAGCTTTGGTGGGCAGCTCTGACAGAAGTTCATCGAGATGGGGAATGTGTGAAGGAGGTGGTGTGCTTTTGAATTGATCTTGCAATGAGTAGAGGGCAAGATCAAGGTTGAAGTATTCATTGCTAGATGAGGAAGGTATATCGGATGGAGGGGCCTGTGTTTGAGTGTGTGTAGTAGGTGACTCTATGATTTTGACTTGGGACTCTATACTGGGGTTAGAGTCTATAATCGTAGAGGGGCTGGAAGGTGAGAGCAGTGTAAAGTTTGTCATATTTGTTTCATCAGTTATAGAATTTTGGGATTCTGCAACTGGAAATTAATTTAGTGGATGTAGGATTACTTCCAACCATCGTGGGAATTCATAAAATTGATGGAAGGAGGGTGATGGAAAGTAATTAACTCTAAAGAGGGTTGGGATAGACAGTACTTCATGTTCATTCTTTGAAAATGAGTTATTGGTGAGTAACTTCTTGGCAAAGTTGAAACTACCTGGGAATCCATGAGCTAGCATAGAGATTGCTAGATATTCTTTGAAGCTCCAAAACATGTGATTCCAGGAGTTTAGAATTTGAGCTTGATAGATAGGCATCATGGGTAGATAGGAAAACAGTTGTTCATAGTTAGCTCTTCTGTACCCATTTATGCCCACAGCTGTGATCTCGACCTCATCATCTTCTTCCTCTTCTCTGTCTTCACTCGCAGAGTCCATTATATCAATGGCTTCATTTGGCTCTTACTCTGGTTCTCCTTTATTTTCTACAAGAACCACTTCTTCTGCCATGGAGATGTCATGAGCCTCCCCCTTAACTTGATCATCTTCTTGTAAGCTTAATATCTCCCCCTCAGCTGGAGCATTTTCTAGAATGAGAGCTTCAGGAATCTCCCCCTCAGCTGGTGTATTCTATATCATAAGAGCTTCAGATGTCTCCCCCTCAGCTTGAGCTTTGTCTCTTTGGCTTTCTTTGGCTGGTTCCTTTTCAGCAGCTAATTCTTTGTCTTCCCTTTTTAGTACTTTTTCATTGACAAGAATATATTTCTTGACCAGTTTTCTTCTTGGTTTTCTAGGCTGAGCCACAACCTTAGGACTTTCTTGAACTTTAGTTTTGTATTGTTGGTCAGCTAGAACATCTAATGCAGCAGCTTCTGTGTTCATTCTGGTCTCTACGATCGGTAGAGACTCTACGATCGAAGAGTCATATGGCCTCTTGGATTTGTGACTGATTTTACTCTTCTTCAGTAGCTGTGATATGGTAGCTCTGTCTTCTTCTGCCTCAGTTTGATGTTGTTTCCTTCTTAGGATCCTTAAAGTCTCAATGTCAGAGGACTCTACAGGTTTATCAGTTGTTGATCCCTGGGGTTCTTCTGTTATTCTGGCCTTTAACTTTCTCTTGCCCTCACTTTTTCTGATCAGGGCAATGGGTTCCTCCTTGTTGGTTTCTTCTTCTTCTTCTTCTTCTTCTTCTTCTTCTTCTTCTTCTTCTTCTTCTTCAGTCTCCTTGACAACTGACATATTTCCTGGAATCCCTGACTCCTTCGCATCAGCAGTCCTCCCACTAGATTCAGACATCGTACGCACATTTTCTGCTGGATTCCTTTTCCAGTTCACGAATAGTTGCTAGGTCATTCGTCTGTTTGGGTTGATAGCTTCTCCTTCATTGTCCCCAATTTTGTCACCCAGAGCAGACTGAAGAATGATACTTATAAATCGCCCGTAGAGCATCTTTTGAGAGCACTTTGACTTCTTTGAGTTGGTGATCCACTTCCCAATCCATTCAACCAATAGAGCTCCATAGTTAAGTTGTATTCCATAACATATGGCAGTTATGAGCTTGATTTGCACTTCATTTACAGAGTCATGACCAGAACTCTTGCAACATATACATTTTCCAACAATATCAGCTAAAAATTCATACCTGTGAGGAAACTCCTTCTTCTTGTATCCTTTTACAGAGGGGGATTTCTTGTGATGCATTTTTTTTAGTCCCTCATGGAAATCTATGCCATCTATGAACGAGTACCCTTCAGATTTGAAACCTAGGGCTAAGTTGATATCTTCAGCCTTCATCTTAATTTCCACATCCCTGACTTTTGTAGTAATAGCATCATTTTCAAACATACCATTCTTGTAGAATTCTTTCACTAGCTTGGGGTAGATCAATGTGTCTATACCCAAAGTTTCTTCGAGACCCACCTTCTTCAATAATGACAGAGTCTTGTGAAATTTGGGTTCAACTATTTTGAACTTGTCAAAGTAAAGTCTGTAGCCGGTGATGACGTTGGAAGTCGCCATTGATTTCTTTGCAGAGTGTATGGTTGATTGAGCTTTCTAGATAGTTTAGGGTTTCTTCTTGTGGAGATAAGGAGAGGGATAAGCTTTTGAACTTCTGATTTCAAAAAGGCGCCTTCAAATGGTACAAGTAACTTCTCTCTCTCCATTTTGCTTAGTGAGATAGGTGTCGAATTTTGCTTGGCTCTACGAATTTAACTGAGAAGGATTGTACTGAATTGCCCTTAACTCCTTCTGAGCTGATATATTCTTCAGGAGGACTACGATCGTTGAGATGGTCCTTGGAATCATTGAGTCTATTCTACCATCGTTGAGTCATTCATTGAGAGTCGTCGTGGTATCGAAACGCAATAAATCGAGTCGACGACTGTGATCGTCGAGTCCGAATAAAGAATCGTAGAAGTCGACCAAGTCCTCGTGATGAACTTTTGACTTAACATTCTTTTTGGTTTAAGGTAGCTCAGGAAGGGCCAACCTCATTGAATGAATCAAGGGTTAGGTTTGTCCCTGAGGCACTTATCAGAGAGATTACTTTGTTTTATACTTGATCATCATAGGGTGCTCCTTTGGTTTTGTTGATGAAGCTCTGCTATCGTTGAATCTACACTATGATCGTTGAGTCAGCACCGCGATCGTTGAGTCGGCATTGCGATCGGTATCTTTTATGACACTTCAGCTCTATGATCATGGACTTCCTTTGATCATGTCTATGATTTCGAACATAGCCTTTAAATTTGTATAGTTAGCGCAAACTAGAGCATATTTTTTATGGTTATAAGTTAAAAATGCCTAGCTCACTTATTAACTTGTTAAATCTGGATTCATCTAGAGGTTTTGTAAAGACATCAGCAAGTTGATTTTCAATAGGAATATATTGTAAAGATATAGTTCCATTTTGCACATGATCCCTAATGAAGTGATATCTGATTTCTATATGCTTAGTCCTAGAATGCATGACAGGATTATGAGTTATTGCAATTGCACTTATGTTATCACAGTGAATATGTATGGATTTGAATTCAAACCCATAATCTGCTAGCAGATTTTTCATCCATAGGATATGGGCACAGCATCTGCTCGCAGCAATGTATTCAGCTTCTGTGGTTGAAGTAGATACTAAATTTTGCTTTTTGCTAAACCAGGACACAAGTCTATTTCCTAGTAATTGACAGGTGCCACTGGTACTCTTTCTATCTATTTTGCAGCTTGCAAAATCAGCATATGTGCATCCTGTCAGTTCAAATGAGGATTCCTTGGGATACCAAAGCCCCAAGTGAGGTGTACCCTTAAGATACCTGAAGATCCTCTGTACAGCAGTTAAATGAGATTCTTTTGGATTAGCTTGAAATCTAGCACAAATGCATGTTGCAAATATTATATCTGGTCTACTGGAAGTTAGATATAAAAGAGAGCCTATCATACCGCTGTATTGAGTTATATCAATACTTTTACCTTTTTCATCTTTGTCAAGTTTGGTTGCAGGAGCAATTGGGGTTTTTATGGGAGAGGCTGATTTTATGCCATACTTCTTGAGTAAGTCTTTAATGTATTTTTCTTGGTTTATGAAGATTCCTTCATCAGTCTGCTTTACTTGCAGTCCAAGGAAGAAATTCAGCTCACCCATCATACTCATTTCAAACTTGCTCTGCATAAGCTTGGAGAATCTCTTGCATAGCTTTTCATCAGGAGATCTAAAAATAATGTCATCAATATATATTTAAACTAATAGGACTTTATCTTTATGCTTTCTAAGAAATAGTGTGGTATCTACTCTACCTCTAGTGAACCCATTCTCAATAAGAAAGTTAGTTAGAGTTTCATACCATGCTCTAGGTGCTTGTTTAAGACCATATAAGGCTTTGTCCAATCTAAAGACATAATTAGAAAGAGATGGATTGATGAAACTTGGAGGTTGCTCTACATAGACTTCTTCTTGAAGTTCACCATTCAAGAATGCACTTTTGACGTCTATCTGAAAGACCTTAAATTTCATGTGAGCAGCAAAGGCAAGAAATATTCTGATGGCTTCTAGTCTGGCAATAGGTGCAAATGTCTCATCATAGTCAATGCCTTCTTCCTGAGAGTAGCCCTTGGCCACTAGTCTTGCCTTATTCCTAGTTATTACACCATCTTCATCCATCTTATTTCAAAAGACCCACTTGGTTCCAATAACAGGATGATTCTTTGGTCTTGGTACCAATCTCCATACTTTGCTTCTTTCGAACTGATTGAGCTCTTCCTGCATGGCCTCTAACCAGCTGGAGTCTTCCATATCATCCTCTATCTTCTTCGGGTCTATTTGAGACAGGAAGCTTAGATAAAAACATTCATTTTGGGTAGCAGCTCTTGTTTTGACTCTTGCACTCGGATCTCCAATAATTAGATCTTGAGTGTGGTCTCTTTCCCTTCTGCTTCCTGTTGGGACATCTGTTCGTATGCCTTCTTGTCTTAGATCTTCAAAATCTATTTCTTTTTCTTGGTGTGGAGGTTCGTTGTCTGTCATAGATCTCTCTATGATCTCATTTACTTGCTCAACGATTTCACTATTTGTTACTACGATCATAGTGTTGAGCTTGATGACCTCATTCGTAGTGTCTGAACTATTGGTTGTAGTGTCTTGAGGCATTGTTTTGTTTGAGTCTGCCTCATCAAAAATGATGTCAACCGAGACTTCAACACTCAGTGTCTTCTTGTTAAACACTCTGTAGGTCTTACTGTCTGTGGCATATCCAAGAAAGATTCATTCATCTGATTTTGGTTGAAACTTTGTCAAGTACTGCTTTCCATTGCTAAGAATGTAACATGCACAGTCGAAAACATGAAAGTCGCTGACACTTGGCTTTCTTCATTTCCACAGTTCATAAGGAGTCTTTTTAATCGTAGAGTGTATGAATGATACATTACGAGTGTAGCATGCGGTGTTGGCGACTTACTACCGTAAGTATTCAGGTAGATGAGCTGCTGCTAGCAGAGTTCTTCCAGCTTCTATCAATGTCCTATTCTTTCTCTCAACTACTCCATTTTGTTGGGGAGTTCGTGGAGCTGAGAAATTATGACTAATGCCATTGTCTGTGTAGAACTGATCCATTTCTGAGAAATTGAATTCGCTGCCATGATCACTTCTTATAGCCTTGATTTTCTCTCATTTCTCGTTCATCACCAGCTTGAATATCTTGATCAGTTGGGAGCTTGT
Source organism: Panax quinquefolius (assembly GCA_020205615.1). NCBI lineage: Eukaryota > Viridiplantae > Streptophyta > Magnoliopsida > Apiales > Araliaceae > Panax > Panax quinquefolius. Next base: position 675,622 of record JAINUW010000555.1, read on the forward strand.
TTCATCCTTTGAGGTTAGAAAGAACACCCATGTAAATCTAGTGTGTGATAAATCGATCACGACCGAGAGTATCTCTTTCCCCCAAGGCTCGTCGTTGGAATTGGCCCAAAAAGATCCATATGTAGCAAATGTAGAGGCTTGTCGATTGAGTTGACAGTTTTGCTCTAAAATGAGCTTCTGGTCTGCTTTCTATTAGGTTTGTAATATTCAAGAACGCAATCAAATTGCATAAAAAGTGCGGAAACGTGTAAAATCAGAGTTTAAAAAATTTACAAACCATATACCCGGATCACCCTTTATGCACAATTATTAATTAAACGAAAAGATAAAGAATAAAATCATACCCTTGAAGATCAAGCTTCCTCGGGTACAAGTTCACCTCCAAATCCTTTCGCTTTCAACTTGAATCTACCGGGGTTTTGTTCCTTCCTTTGATCAACATTAGCCACCCATATGTTTGGCCTCTAGAGGTGATCCACCAAGGAGAAATAAAGATTCAAGAAGAAGGGGTGTTTGGCTCAACCCTAGTTTTCTATCTCTATAGAAAGGGCGTACTCTCCAACAAATTGGAATTATTACGTACATCTGATATCTGATATAAGACTCCTCTTATAAAGATATCAAGTAACCTTATTTAATAAAAATAAGATATTATTTAATTAAACTCTTTTAATTAAATGGGCTCCCTAATCTTATTAGGGATAATTAATTAAACTCCTTTAACTAATTTTCCCTCCTAATCCTATTAGGAATAAATGAGAGTACTTATATTAAATTAATTCCTAAACTCTTTTAGAAATTAAAATAATAATAATTGTAATAATATTAATAAGACTCCTCTTATTAATTTATATTTAATATTTCTAAAATATTAAATAATAAATATTAAGCTATTTAATTTATTCTATCACCATAGATTAAATTAAATATACTTTAATATATTATTACGATTATGCCATTAACTTCTTAAATAATTATTCTTCCTTTTATGGTGTGACCCTTTAGGTTCTCCATATTAAACTAGGTTGTGAATAAATCAATTAGAACAATTCTAATCTTATTTAAATAAATAAATTAAATAATTAATTTATTTAAATAAATAATATTTATTCTACAATAGGGATAAGCCTCCCTAGCGATCAAGCGACTTTCCGAGATAATATAGATTTCAACATTAATCATAAAAGAACCTTTGAGTAAATAGTTACCAGACAATTCAATCCTTCCACCCATACAATATCCCAATTAAATATAAGACATGGAATTCTTCGTCAAGTCTTATTTTATTTAATTATATGTATTTCGACTCTTAAATGCACAACACCATATAATGCAAATTAGAAACTCCTTTCTAATTTCATTCTGCGCCGCCAAGGACTCTTTGGGTTGCCATTTATCGAATCACATAGGACATTTCTCTTCTTTTATTAGAAGTGGTAGATTCTTTATTGATCATACATTATCTCCATGTACAACTTATTATACCCAAACATACCCTTTGATATACCCTAAGGGTCTTAAGGAATAAGTCAAAGTATAACTCATCATACACAAGATACTATGATGATCTCAAGTCCAAGGATTACTCAGACTACTATCACTACAGAATTCCTATTGACAGCAAATAAAACTCCATTAGGTATTCCTTAGCGAGCCACGTTCAATTGAATTTATTCTCTAATAAGCACCTACATACTTGCTTTAGTGTCTCCACACAAATGATCATGAGATCAATCATCCTCATCCAATGAGCAAGCAACGTATGTACCAATCTATCCGGATTCACTAATCCCCAATTTAGTAATCCAATGATTGGGAACTATTTTAGTTTTAAACTTTCTAAGAATTTAGATCTCATTAGAATGATCATCATCATTATTCTAAAAGCATTGCTTAAAACTATGGGTTTATCACATATTATAAAACAAACATCATGTAGATAATTAAAAGCCCTTAATAAATTAATACTTTTTATTAATAAATGAATAAGATTGTTACAAAGTATATGCTTTATCATCAAACATGATTGGCTTGTGTGCATACTACTTTCAATCTCCCACTTGCACTAAAGCCAATCGTCATGGTATCTTATACTCTTCTTCTCTAAGTGGCGATTATCCTGCTTTGTTGGATAAGCTTGAAGAAATGGATATGTAATGTTGTTCTTGAGAGTCCACTATCTCTATAGTGATTTCCCATCTTTCAATGATTCTAATAATCAAGTGAATGTGCCACAACACATGTTTAGATCCAAGATGAGACTTAGGAACTATTCTAGTTACGTAATGAACTTTTAATCCAAACAATCAACTTGCGACTTTATTTATAGCTATATACTTTGTCTTTATCACTAAACCAAAGAACTCTTTCTTTGTTTGGAACCTTTCTAATTCATCGCACCTTTATTCAAGGTAACCCTTTACCTTAAAGTGGATTTTTTCGTCGTCTTGGTGCATGCGAAAAACTTGAGTCATTAAGCCCTCTAGTTTTAATTTAGACCCACCATGAATATGATCACATCCTTAGTGCCGGTTAAGCACTTTAAGATGTTTTTCACTGACTCATAGTGAACTTCTCCATAATATGACTGATCAACATCAGGTCTCGTACATTTCATTGCATGCATGATTGTCACTCATGCGACCTCTCTTTTCAGGAGTATGTGGGGACTATTAAGAGAGATACACTCCATAGCTCATCGACATGAGACATCTCTTGGAGTTTGCCATGCTAAACGACTTTAGCATCAAATGAATATACGTTCCTTGGGTTAAGTCGAGCATCCTCTTAAATCTATCTATATAGATTTATATCCCCAATTTAGATACTCTTCCAAATAATTCATGGAGGTTATGTTTAGACAACTTTATCTTTACTTATTGTAGCATTGGTATGTCATTCCTTATCCGTAGTATATCAACATATAGTACTAGGAATGTCACGATGCTCCCACTGACCCTTTTGTACACACTAGGTTCATTCTTATTTTTGATAAAATCAAACTCTTTTGATTGCCTCATCAAAACGAATGTTCCATATTTGAGAAACTTGCTTCAATCCATTTCTCACGAGTGTCTACAACACTTACCTCATCGTATGTAATTGGATCATCATCTTCTATGATGTGTACCTCATCATCATCATCTATGATGAATCCATACCTCCCAAGTATCTTGGTACAATTCGCATTTATGATTGGTTTGTGGTATAATAGAATTCATCTACAGGTTCCTCTTATTTGACTTATAGTGTTTTGTGGTTCTTGAACTCTTCAAGATCTATTATCCTCCCACTAGCCCTTTTAATGATAAACACCTTTATCTTGAAAGGCGCGTGTTTTTCTAACAAACACCTTTTGCTAAGTAGAATTATAGAACATATACCCTAAACTTACTTTAGGATGTCCCACAAATCCGTACATGTCAAATCTTGTCCCAAGCTTATCCTTCGAAACCTTTTCACATAAGTTGGACAACTCCTTATCTTAACATACTTAAGATTAGGAATCCTCCACATCCATAACTTTTATGGAGTCTTGAAATTTGGATTTTGAGGTTACCTTTTCGTAGAATATGCAACCATTTCTAGGACATGATCCTGAAGGATCTTTGGAATGTCGGTAAAATCATTTTGGACCGTACCATGTTCAACAAGGTATGATTTTACCTTTCAAATACATCAATCAATTATTATTACGTATCATGAGGTGTCCATTATGACAAAACCATTTAAGATGATCTAGAAACTTATTGCACAAGTATTTATTCCTTGATCTAATCAAAGAATCTTAATACATTGTCAATTTGTTTCACTTTTGAATTCTTTGAACCTTTCAAATAATTCACAATTGTATTAAAACAAATACACACATTCAACTCTTTGAATGATCATCTCCTTTTCTTATACTAGTTTGTTCAATTTGCAAAATTATTTTCATGTAAGTCAAGTATACAAAATTTATTAAGTAATATTCGATTCTATCTGAAACATTATTATTATAAATAGAACAACAATTGTTCTTAATTATAATACCAAAGATTTCATTGTCTAACAATAAAATGGAAATAATATTTTTAACAAGAACTGGAATACAATAACAACTTATTGACTTAATAGATTTGCCCATAGGCATTGCTAAACTATAAGTTTTTATGGCTAATATGGCAACCTTTGTTACATTTCCCGCACATAGGATTACTTATATTTGTTTAGCTTTCTACTTCTGCTTGGTCCCTTCATAAATCTATATTTATGATAACCAAAGTCGGTATCCAATACCCAAGTAGAACCTTGACTTAAAGAAAAATTTATTTTAATCATGAACAAAAAACTGTATTGTAACCGAAACTTCATTAAGCTTCTTTGGTTAGCCTCTGCAAGATGCTTCTCGTAGTTTCTTTCCAGTGTCCAGGCTTATTGTAGTGGAAGCAAACTCCTTTGCTATCCGTATCAGTTTTGTTCTTATTATCCTTTGTTTATGCCTTTCTATTTACCTTCTTTGAATCGTTCTTCTTTTCAGAAGATCCTTTGGCCCCTACCAGTAAGACTTGGTCTTTCTTGGTTGAAAAGTGACTCTCAACATTTTTCAATATGTTAAGCAAATCAGCGAAGCTGATATCTAGCTTGTTTATATGAAAAATTCACAACAATTGTGAAAGGAGTCCGGGAGTGAGTGCAAGATCAAATCTTGGCTCAACTCTCCATCCATGACAAAACTCGTTGTCCTAATTGATTAATCAAATTGATAATGTTAAGGACTTTTATCATCATTGTAGTGTCATCGGTCATTCTAGATCGGAAGAGCTCCTTAGATATCTCGATATCTATCGGTCCTACTTTCTTCACCATCAACTACTTGATGTGCGGGAATATAGTAGGGCGTCCATAGTTTCTTCGCCGTGGCTGAAGCTCGTTACTTTCATGGATGCGAGCATGATGCATTGAGCCAATCATGTGCATCATCTTGCCACTTTCTAAAAGTAGCAATCTCTTCCTCGGAGGCATTATGCGCAACCATTGCGAGGATAGGCGTATTAAGGATATAAGATAACTTTCAAACTATGAGAACTATTCTCAAATTTCTTAACCAATCCATTTAATTGGATCCAGTTAATTTAGCATCTAATATGCTTCGCAAATGATAGTAATTAAGACATTGTAAAATTTTGTAAATGAATTTGTAATTAACAACATTTTAACATACATTCTTTTATTAATTACCAAAATAAATTAGGTCTTTTTTTAAATTGGTATCTCCCACTATTTTCTTCAAACTATATTACCCTCACTTATATAGTTCGGCAAAATCTAATTAAAGATTTGCTAGAGAGAATAAGGATCCCATTTCAAATGTATATAGCCTTGTGGTGACACAACAAACTATATATAAATAAATAGGTAGACAACTTTTGTCAATTACATCAACTATGCAACTCCTTGTATTTTGCCTCTTAGATTATTTTGATCAAGTGGTGGCACATCAGAATCAAAATTATCCAAGTTAAGTCCGACCTAGCACTCCATATATTCAAAAAAGAAAAATATCATCCTTGTGGTGACACAACAAAATAATATTGTTCAATTTTCTTTATAAGCATCAAATGTGATAAATTAACATCTTAAATACTTAATACTTGCCTTGTTGTGACACAACAAACTCATATTAAATATTTAATACTCTATTAATTTTATCATGCTAGAAGGCGACGTTCGATATTCCAAATATCTTTGAACGCTTAGGACTTAATATAAAATTGAGGGGTTTGTTATTAATTTGTCTCATCTTGTTTAGCGCGCATGCACATATATATATATATATATATAAAATACGCGTCATATTAATGAACATGCGAAGCATGTTTTCATAATATATAATATATATAGTATAAGCATGCACATATAGAATACTATATTCTACCCGGATTGATTATGGACTTTTATTCTAGTTTGGTTCATTAGAGCCACCAAGTGAACCAAAAGGTCAAACCCTAGGGGTGCAAGAAATAATATTTAAATATAACTATTACATTTAAACCCGGGCTCCATTACAAACGGGTCTTCAAGCGCTCCTTGCTCCTTGATCTCCAATTTTTCAAAATTAATTCTAACTATTCCTATTACAAAACTATTTAAAATAAATAAAAACCTTGATCAGCAGTCAAGGGGAAGTACATAGGAGGGGAATAGAATTTACATTAAGAAAAATTAGAGAAGACGAGGTACGCAGACCCCATTTAATAAAACCCATACATTCATGCATCCAACTAAAATAAAATCCAATCATATTGGTCAATAGTCCATAATCAATCCCATTTATTATCATACACATCACCATATGTATCAATAAATAACATTCATCTTATGAATAATAAACATTTAATATATATATTGATATCATTTAATGGGCAAATTTAGTTAGTATAAAATCTATTTTTGAATCAAAATAAACTCCTTTATTTTAATCCAAATTTAAATCAAAATAAAACTATTTTATTTTAATTTATCTAATTTTGAATAAAATAAACTATTTTATTTTAATCAAAAAATTTTAATCAAAATAAACTCCTTTATTTTAATTAATTATGGAATCCAATTCCATGTAAAAAAAAAATTATTAAAGGAAACACGGATTATCTTTCGTATTCACAAATAAACTCCTTTTATTTTGAATAATATGAAATCTTATTTCATATTTAAATAAACTCCTTTATTTAAGAAAATACGGATTCTCTTTCCTATTCACAAATAAACCTTTTTATTTTGAATAATATGAAATCTAATTTCATATCAAAATAAACTCCTTTATTTAAGGAAAAAAATAGAATCCAATTTCAACTCTAATTAGTTAGCATGAAATTTAATTTTAAAATTAAAATAAACCTTTTATTTTAAAATTAAAATAAACTTTTTATTTTAAGATTAAAATAAACTTTTATTTTAATAATAAAATAATTAAGATTAATATATATATATATTATAATATATTACGGTAATATATTATATATATAAAATATATAAGTAATCAAAGCAATCACGTGAAATGAATATGCTAAAGTATGATTCCTAGCTTCCTTTTATGGTGTCTTTCACGTGCTTCCAAAAAAAAAAAAAAAAAATTGCTCCTGCTGCCGAAAAATGTTCCTGTTAAGTAACTTGTTGCCTTTTAAATCATTACATAGAATCACATATATATAATACTTATATAGTACGGTAATTTGTTATTGTATAGCATGAATTCCTTGAGTCAGTTAGCATGGGAGTATCACGTGGTCATAAAAATCCCATGCCAAGCTTACAAAAAAAAATGACCGGATTCACATGGCAAAAAAAAAAAATTCGGCACCTTTTTTTTTTTTTTTTTAATTAAATTTTATACAATAAAATTATGCCCAATTAAATTGTTCTAAACACATATCAATATACATATCAAATTAAAACAATTAATAATTCGCATAAAGGTTTGGCTCTGATGCCACTATTAGGTTTGTAATATTCAAGAACGCAATCAAATTGCATAAAAAGTGCGGAAACGTGTAAAATTAGAGTTTAAAAATTTACAAACCATATACCCGGATCACCCTTTATGCACAATTATTAATTAAACGAAAAAGATAAAGAATAAAATCATATCCTTGAAGATCGAGCTTCCTGTACAAGTTCACCTCCAAATCCTTTTCGCGTTCAACTTGAATCTACTGGGGTTTTGTTCCTTCCTTTGATCAACATTAGCCACCCATATGTTTGGCCTCAGAGGTGATCCACCAAGGAGAAATAAAGATTCAAGAAGAAGGGGTGTTTGGCTCAACCCTAGTTTTCTATCTCTATAGAAAGGGCGTACTCTCCAACAAATTGGAATTATTACGTACATCTGATATCTGATATAAGACTTCTCTTATAAAGATATCAAGTAACCTTATTTAATAAAATAAGATATTATTTAATTAAACTCTTTTAATTAAATGGGCTCCCCTAATCTTATTAGGGATAATTAATTAAACTCCTTTAACTAATTTTCCCTCCTAATCCTATTAGGAATAAATGAGAGTACTTATATTAAATTAATTCCTAAACTCTTTTAGAAATTAAAATAATAATAATTGTAATAATATTAATAAGACTCCTCTTATTAATTTATATTTAATATTTCTAAAATATTAAATAATAAATATTAAGCTATTTAATTTATTCTATCACCATAGATCAAATTAAATATACTTAACATATTATTACGATTATGCCATTAACTTCTTAAATAATTATTCTTCCTTTTATGGTGTGACCCTTTAGGTTCTCCATATTAAACCGGTTGTGAATAAATCAATTAGAACAATTCTAATCTTATTTAAATAAATAAATTAAACAATTAATTTATTTAAATAAATAATATTTATTCTACAATAGGGATAAGCCTCCTAGCGATCAACGACTTTCCGGATAATATAGATTTCAACATTAATCATAAAAGAACCTTTGAGTAAATAGTTACGAAATACAATTCAATCCTTCCACCATACAATATCCCAATTAAATATAAGGCATGGAATTCTTTGTCAAGTCTTATTTTATTTAATTATATGTATTTCGACTCTTAAATGCACAACACCATATAATGCAAATTAGAAACTCCTTTCTAATTTCATTACGCCGCCAAGGACTCTTTGGGTTGCCATTTATCGAATCACATAGGACATTTCTCTTCTTTTATTAGAAGTGGTAGATTCTTTATTGATCATATATTATTTCCATGTACAACTTGTTATACCCAAGCATACCCTTTGATATACCCTAAGGGTCTTAAGGAATAAGTCAAAGTATAACTCATCATACACAAGATACTATGATGATCTCAAGTCCAAGGATTACTTCAGACTACTATCACTACAGAATTCCTATTGATAGCAAATAAAACTCCATTAGTATTCCTTAGCTGAGCGAGCCGCGTTAAATTGAATTTATTCTCTAATAAGCACCTACATACTTGCTTTAGTGTCTCCACACAAATGATCATGAGATCAATCATCCTCATCTAATGAAGCAAGCAACGTATGTACCAATCTATCCGGATTCACTAATCCCCAATTTAGTAATCCAATGATTGGGAACTATTTTAGTTTTAAGCTTTCTAAGAATTTAGATCTCATTAGAATGATCATCATCATTATTCTAAAAGCATTGCTTAAAACTATGGGTTTATCACATATTATAAAACAGCATCATGTAGATAATTAAAAGCCCTTAATAAATTAATACTTTTTATTAATAAATGAATAAGATTGTTACAAAGTATATGCTTTATCATCAAACATGATTGGCTTGTGTGCATACTACTTTCACTTTCCAAGTTGACAGGCATTGCACGACCTTTCTTTAACGAAGTTAAACTTGGGTAAGCCTGCAACTAGATCTTTTGAAGCTAATTTTGACATACTATTGAGGTTGAGATGAGATAATCTTCGATGCCATAGCCAGCTCAATTCTTTAGATTCTTTAGCCAAAAAGCATATAGTCTCGTCTGAGCTTAGTTGTCCAAGGTTTACTGTGTAGACATTTCCTTTTCCTGTTCCAGTTAACTTTACAGCAGATGTCTTCAAGTCTCGGACTTGACATTAATTGTTGAGAAATGTTACTTGATGACCATTGTCGCAGAGTTGGCTAATGCTTAGAAGATTGTGTTGTAGTCCTTCCACATAGGCCACTTTGCTGAAGGATACTACACCATTTCCAGCTAAGCCATAGCCTCTTGTCTTGCCAGAGCCGTTGTCTCAAAAGATGACCGAGGGACCCTTCTTCTCTATGTAGTCAGACAAAAGGACTTTGTTCCCTGTCATGTGCCTTGAGCATCCACTGTCCAGATATCAGGTTGTAATCATGGAGCACTTTTCCTGTAATAACCTTAAACCTTCATTTTGGTACCCATACTTGTATGGGTCCTATATTATTAGTGCCCTTGGGGACCCAAATCTACTTGATTTTGGGTCTCACATGCAAGGAATTATAATGACATTTTGCAACCTTGTGGCCAACTCTGTAGCACACAAAATATTTGATATGATGCATGTTTGTGTTCACATCCATTTGGACTTTTGTGGGTTATTGGTCATCCTCCTGCTAGGCTGATATTCCTTCTTCCATGTGTTCTCGTGTTTCATGATTTGTGAGGAGTATATCTTACTTCTACTATACCTTCCCAGTTGGTTCGTAGAGTTGATCTTATTGGACTCTACGATCCTTCGAGGTTGGTGAGTAGTAGCTAGGTTACTCTTCTTATTTCTGAAACCCAGACCGGCATGATATCCCTTACTCCTGGGAATATGAATTGAATCACCGAGGTGGTTTGGCGAGCTCAATCTTCTGTGAGGATTTCACAAATATAATGCCTCTACTAAAACCTGAGGCATTACTAGTGCTAGTTTCCTTTGCTTTTTCCACACATGACTCTGAGGTAGATTCTCCAAAGCCTAACCCTGTTCTATCAGATACACTTCTCTGGTTAGAGATTAAGGAGTCCATGGATGAAGAGGATTTATTCCATATAGAGACTGTCTTTTCTAGATCCTCAATCTTGGAGGTTAGACTAGACTCTCTTTTTGCACTGAGCTCATTTGTTTGTCTCAAGAGCTTATTCTCAGCTTCAAACTTGGAGAGAGAATCAAGATCTTTGAAAAGGGTCATTTCAGTTCTTCTTGAACCTTTTCTTTCTCCTTTTGAAGAAGTGAATAATCCTTAGACAGAACTCTAATCCACTTCATGTATTGATGCATATCAGATGTTATACCATGCAATGCAGTTCTTAGGTCATCAATATCTACATTAGGAGAGTTGAAGTCAAATACCTCATCGATACTTACTTCATGTATGTTGGAGTTCTGTTTGTCCCTTGTATTTTTCGCCATCAGGCAAAGATTTGCCATTTGAGGATCTTCATCATCTCCGGATTCTGGAGTTGAGTCATTGTTTGAGTCACTCCACGATCCTCCAGCTACAAGGCCTTTGTCTTTCTTCTGAGGCCTCTTATTTCCTTTGTATTCCTTCTTTGAATGTGATTTCTTCTTGAGTTCTTCTCTGAGAGGTTTGTTACAGTTGGAAATGAAGTGGCCAGGTTTCTTCCAATTGTAGCATAGGTCATTCATTTGCTCCTGGCTGCTGTAGTTGCTGACTTTCTTTGGCTTGCTAGTTTTGCCTTGTCGCATGAACCTTCTTAGTCTTTTCACCAGCATTGCAAAGTCCTCATCATCTTCTTCATCGTAGTCAGAATCAACTTCAGTGTTGACTTTGGAGGTATTTTTAGTTGCTTTAAGAGCAACACCTTTATCCTTCTTTCTTCCTTCAGACAAGGTTTCTGCTCGTTGAGTCAGCTCCAGTTCGTATGTGAGAAGGTTTCTATACAACTGTTGGACAATCATTTCATGTAAATTCTTTGATTCTCTAATGGCAGTGGTTTTGGCATCCCACTTGCTTGGTAAGGCTCTCACGAACTTTATGATTAGATCTTTGTTTGGATAGATCTTTCCATAGGCTCGTAGAGAGTTGAGCAGAACATTAAATCTCTCGTAGGTGGCAGTGATGTTCTCTCATTGAACGTGAGTAAACATCTAATATTGTTGAGTCAAGAGAGATTGTTTGTTTTCTTTGACTTCTTCTGTTCCTTCATACATAATGAGTAATGCTTCCCAAACCTCCTTTGCTGTGTTGTTGTTGACCACGTTTTCAAATAGATCATCTTCTAAGGATTGGAATAAGATGTTCTTGGCCTTTTTATCGAACTGGACAGCTCTCTTCTCATTTTTTGTCCATTCTCCTTTGACCTTGATCTTTATTCTGTTTGGGTCGTCTGTAGTTGGTGCAAGCTTTGTAGGAACATAGGGCCCATTTTGAACTATTTCAAATAGATCTTCATCTATTGAATCCATGTAAGCTTGCATCCTAACCTTCAAATTGGCAAATTTATCTTTGTTGCACATAAGTGGCTTGCTGCCTCCTCCAGTCTTTGATTCACTTGGTAAGTGTGCCATTGGATCTACTCAAGCTTTGTAGGCTAAATTATAGACCCTGCTCTGATACCAATTATTAGTTCCCGGAGGCACAATAGTTATCTAAAAGGGGGGGTTGAATAGATATTTAAAAACTTTTCTTTTCAACTAGTTAGTTTTGATAGTGATTAATGCTCAGCGGAATGAGTATTTGTTTAACCCTCTTTTAGATATCTTGAATTAATGAGAGTGAGGCAGTTATGGCAGTTATAGCAGTTATAGCACTAATATAATAGACACGGCAGTTTTAAGTAGTTCAGAGCACTTAAAGCTTCTAATCCACTCTTATACTTCTCGAGTAGGAAATCCACTAAGGATATCTCATTACTTTTCGAATCTCATAGATTCCTTACAGACCGACAATCTCAGGCACTTCTTAGTTCACTCTTGAACTCTTCAAGTCCAGCAGACTTGGTTCTTCACAGTTAACTTAGAACTCTTCAAGTCCTTCTGACTTGGAACTCTTACTTCAGTTGGCTGGTAGTTGTCAAGTTCATGATTGATGCTACTCAGTTGCTTTTAAGCACTTGTTCGAAAGAACTGAGTAGCTGAGCAAGCTTCCTCTTTTTCTCAGATCGTAGAGTTGAGCGTTGAGTGTTCTTATGCATTTTTTTTCAATTGCTTGCTTCCTTCTATCATCTGCATATGTTCTGCATATATGTGTTTCTTGAGATCTATCCGTTGAAGCCTTTTGTTGAAGCATTAAATGCGTTTGACATTTTTGAACTTTGATGGAGACTTTTCTGCACACCTTCTAAATTTCATTTCGCCCACCCACACACAAGAGCTTCTTTTTCTCACCTAACACCTGAAAAGGTGTTTTTCCTCTGTCCTATGGTCCTTTCCTTAGCTTCTTGAATACGTTTCATTTGTTGGATAATAAGGATATCTTTTGTACCGTTGGGAGTGGAGAGAACTTCAACGTTTCAAACCCATTTTACTTTTGTTGGAATTTGTCTTTACATAAGAGTGGGGCTTGATGCTTCTGACACAAGACAAATTATACTCTACGATCCATATCATGGTGACTTGTCACATTGGTGCTTGGCCTGTAGAGAACACTACGATCTCTTTCAACTATTTGCACACTACGATCTTTGCTTGCTCGTCTTGCAGACTCTACGTTTCCAAAAGCACACTACGATCTCTAAGTTTGCTTCAACAAACTTCTGGACCACTCTACAATTTCTGGAGAGGCCCTTCAAGGCAGATATATTACGATCTTCTAAGCTCTATAATCCTGTCTTAGCTTCTGCATTCTGTTGATCAGCTTGATAGACTGCGATTCTTTTCAAGGCTTATTTACTTCTTTCTAGTCATAAATCAACCTAACATCTTTGATCTCTTTATCTATACAATTGTTTATATAATGATGAACATTAAAAGCTAAGATCGACCTAACAATTTTGATCTATCACTAAGTCCTTGTACATATATTCCTTGAAGGACTTTACATATAATCATGAGCATTTACTTTAAACATCAAATCAAAATATGCATTCTTCTAACAGTCATGTTGAAGACCCTTGCATTAGATTTTGTCGGCTTGCTAGATGATGTTGGTCCTGTGATCGCCAAAGTTCTGCCACTTTTCCCCATGTTCACACTTTCTGCCTCCGTTCTTCTTTTTGGACAGTTCTTCACCTTATGCTCCTTCGATCCGCACAGAAAACACCCCTAATTGTTCTAGGATTGGTCCAGTTGGGAGACATATGGCCCTCCTGCCCGCACTTAAAACATGTAAATTTACCTTTTAGACAGTCCCCCAAATGGTTCTTCCCACAGTTCCCACATTGCACCACCTGCTTCTTCTTTACACCTCCCTGCTTCACCTCCACACTCCCAAAGTTGTTCCCCTTCCGCTTTTCACCTCTATTCCCAGTATTTGTTTCCACCTTACTCTTGTTCCTTGTTTCCTTGTTGTAGAGGCTCATGGCCTCACTCCCCTCCTCAGCAATAATAGCTTTCTTCATGAGTGCTACAAATGTAGGGATCTGCAACACTGCCACCTTGGTGTAGAGCCAGGGTTTTAATCTCAGCTCAAACCTTCTCGCTTTTGATGCGGAGCGAACCTAGCGAACTCATTAAATTTTGCGGCATACTCCGCAACAGTCATATTCTCCTATTTTAATTCTAGAAATTTTTACCTCCATCCTAGCCTGCATACTAGATGAAAAATAGTTTTCAAAAAATAGAGTTTTAAACCTTTCCCAAGAAACTACACCTGCTCCTGCCTTCACCTGATTCGCTTCCCACCAAAAATTTGCATCACCCTTCATCATATAGGTGGCAAAAGCGGTCTTTTGCCCCTCAGCTACCCTAGCTATTACAAACACCTTTTCAATTTCCGTAACCCAAGTTTGGGCTTCTATAGGGTCAGTTATACCTCTAAATTTGGGCGGTTCTACATCCTTGAAGTCCTTGAAGTTTGCCAAGCGGTTGTCTAGCTGGTTCCCTGCGGCTGGCATTCCTTGTTGCATTGCCTGAGCTACCATGTTTGCGAATTGTTGCATTGGATCTGGTTGTTGTCCTTCAGCATTGTTGACAGATTCGTCTGCCCTTTAATTTTGAGTTCGACGTCTTAGCGGCATTATCTGATTAAATATAATCATAAATTTAAATTAAATTCTAAAACTTATTTTATAAGTTTAACATATCAAACCTATTTCATTACTCAAACATAAGTTCATTTTCATTAATTTATAGTAATTTACATAACATAGTCCATACTGTTATCCCTTTGTGACCACAAAAGTCGGGATTTACTGCCTTAACTTATACAAAAGTTGAGAATATTACATTACACACACATATATTTCACAAAAATTACATTAAACACACCTACACCACAGAACCTATACTACCTATTCACTATGCCTTTTTCTTGATCTTGGATAACTTTTTGCCTGATGACCTCCTATCCCACAAATAAAACAGACACATTGCTTTGGATTGGGACAATGAGGAGAGAAATGTCCCTCATGTTCACAATTGTAGCAAACATTTTCCCCTTTTCTGCATACACCTTCATGTTTCTTGGCATAATTTGCACACCTTTTTATTCGGTTAATTTTTCCTTGGTTGTTATCAGGATTTCCTATATCACAGTCTTTCATCTTTCTTTTCCCCTTCTTGCTCAGAGCTGTGCACGCTTTGTTGTTTTTAGCTCCAATTTGGTTAATTTGGATTTTAAGCTTATCTTGTTCTTCCATTGTTTCTATTAATGCTTTCCGCAGTTAACTATTTAGTAGTGTTTCTATTTCCCATAACTTTTCCAAAGAGGAAACCTGGTCCCACAGATTCTCCACTTCGGTTGATGCTTGATCAGCTCCAACTTCAGTGTCTGAATCACTATCTGTCAGTTCCACCATTTCTAGATCTGGTATTACGTTTTGTCAAAATAACCACCTCATCCGAGCTGTTTTCATTGGGAGCCTCTATTTCAGCTATTGGCCTCAACATCAACTCCTTCTTTATAGTCCGAGGGTATCCTAATCCTTCTTCACCTGACATCTACACACATAAATTATCCTGATTAGCTTATAATATATACACATAACAAACAATAATTTTGTATAGGTTATCTTTTAGTTTTCTTGACGATGAATTTATCTAATTCATCTCTTCTTAAACTCTATATGAGTTGTTTATATTTTCAATGTTTCCCTTTGTTCTAAGGTTATAGCCTAAGGTCTATCCCACCTAAGGTTTCTAACCCTAAGCTCTGATACCATGTTGCGACGACCCCAAATCCAGGTACTTGAAACCCGAACTCGGTGCTTCACGATACCATTTCTATGAGCGGAATAATACTAATAATAATAACAATAATATAGATTATCAAATTTAACTTACATATTATCAGAGTTTTCCAATCCCAAATATGAAACCTTTAAACATTCGTTACATGATAATAATAATATTTATCATCATTATCATATCAAGCTATTACATAGGATAGCATAGAAGTTCATTCAGCAACCTTTCCTTTCCCTTTGTTCTTGGCAGAGCCTTCAGGTTATTCATACTTAGCTGAAAGCATTTAAATTAAGCAAGGATGAGCATTTGAGTGCCCAGCAAGTAATAGCAACAATAATAGTTAGCTGAATGAATTAAATGTTTTCTTTGAATGATACTTCTACAACGAATCAACAGTTGTGAAGTAAGCTGAACCAACAATAAATAACATATCATTTTGATTTCAAATTTTTGAAACTACGTATTGACTATAAATGAGGATCAGTTGACAGACCATGAACATTGTTTTCTATTTTCGAAAAGGTTAAACAGAACTTCATCTCATGGCCGTCATAACTTACTGCACGCGGGTGATCAATAAATCGTACCTGTATTGATCAATACTACATTCAAGAACGATATTTATGTCCAGCATATCCGCCTTAGGTGCATAAAAGTTTCCCATATTTGGGTTGTTCACACCAGTCTAGAATCCGAACAAAAATAATTCGGTTGGATAATAATAAAGTTTCATCTTGTTCAACAACAATTTTAAGATTGTGTCTAGCCGGTCAAATAGCTTAGACGACTTTCAATTCAACGTATACATACTGGACACCGATAAGTATGTATTAACATGTGATAAAATATAATGATTATCCAAGTGAGGACACTTGTATAACCAAGTTTAGAAATTAACGAACAGAATATATTTCTTGATCTATAATAACAAAATAAAGGAACTTGTAAAACAATTATAATTTAATAGCTTACTTATACAGACTCATTGCATAAGTAGATACAAAGGTTGAAATATTTGAACAATTAAAAAGAATAGTTCAGATATTATCTTACACATGTCCATTGCATAAAATAAATGCAAAGGGTTATATACTTGCCTTGTCTGTTGCTTACACAACCTAGATTTATCTTTTATATCAAGCCCTATCATTAAATAAATCATTTATTTGATTAGAATAACATATTATATCATATTGTACTGCTATTTGCAGTCAGAACATAACCTACTCACATTGTCATGTAAGCTTAACAACTATTGAATCACAAATAAACATGTATCAAGTCAACCTATCTAAGTCCAGATCAATTTCTGAAATATGTCGGTGTACTAACATCTTTATCAGGTAAATATCGAGTCTAAGACTCTATCTTGTAGTTCAATAACTAAAAATATCAGTCATATTATTTTTAAATGACTTATAATATTTTTTAAATAATTATTATAATTTATCATGATTTTTAAAATACCGAAATCTTTATTAAATGATTTAAATATTTAAATAATTCCATTATCATTAATATTTAATTAATATTAAACTATTAATTAAACCATTGCCAAAATATTATGTTATTTAAAATAACTTAAAATATTTTTAAAGTATTTATATTACCTTTAAATGATTTTTAAAACAATTAAAATCATTTTAAATAATTACCATTAATATTAAAATATTAATGTATTATTTATTCAAATATTAAAAGTCATTAATTATAACTTAAAATATTTTTAATTCCTTTATATCCCTTTTAAATGATTTTTAAATCAATAAAATCATTTTAAACTATTTATTTAATATAATTATTAAATAAATTAATATCATTAATATCATTAATATGAAATTATTAATTAAATCTACCTTTTAATATTAAAAGTTATATTTTATAACTTAAAATATTTTTATAACACTTAAATAATTTTTATACTATTTTTAAATCATTAATTCTATTTTTCCATAATTTAGTTAATATATTTATTAAATAAAATAATTATCATTAATATTAATTTATTAATGAAATTCATCATATAATATTAAAAGTTATTTAAAATAACTTAAAATATTTCTTATACCATAATATATTTTTAAATGATTTTTCATGTATTAAAATTATTTTAAATAATTTATTTAATATTATAATAAATAACTTAAATACCTTTAATATTTCAAAAATATTAAATATTTATAAAATATATTAAAATTATTAAAATATAATTTTGGACTTTAAAATAATTTTAATAATTTATTTTGTATTTTAATAATTTATTTTGTATTTTAATAATTAAAACTAATTTTTATAATTATTTAATATA
Organism: Panax quinquefolius; assembly: GCA_020205615.1. Lineage (NCBI taxonomy): Eukaryota > Viridiplantae > Streptophyta > Magnoliopsida > Apiales > Araliaceae > Panax > Panax quinquefolius. The sequence continues at coordinate 693,718 of JAINUW010000555.1, forward strand.
AATAATAATTTTATAAATAAAGTGTTGTTGAAATTTTTTAAAGCAGTAACTGGCGCTTATAGGTGTTCTTCTTGTACTTAATTAAACCCAGATCTTGAAGCAGGTTTGAAATTTAGTAGTTTGACCAAGTTTAATTTGTAAACTATAATGTTCCTGGGTAAGTTCATGGTCAGATCATGTAGTACTCGTGCAATACTACACGATCCAACAACAAGAATGGCCAAACATCATAACATGAGTTAGATCTGGGGCCTTGAACAAGCTGTCAGAGATGTTCTTCGTTTTCTGGGTTACCTAGAAATGAAGAACAGTTCAACAAGCCATATTTGGGCTTCCACAACTTGCAATCCGTGTAATCTTTGTGTGATGTAATGGATCCGGTGTGTAGCCAGCATGACAAGGAAGAGTTCTATCACAATAGATCACTAAAACAACAACATATATAGCAGATTCATGCTGGTCAAACCATGTCAGACGACATGTTCAAGCTTTTTTTGGGTTACCCAGAAAACAGCTTCCATGATCTTTTGGCATGGTTTGACCGTCCTCTATAATCACACAGTTGGGTGATTAGGAGATTTTAAGGCATAAACATGTAGTATAAACAACATACTACAACTTAGACACAAAAATCAAACCAAAACATCAACACGCTGACAGATCTAAACGCTTGAATAAGTTGTTAAACACGATCATATACTTTCTGGGTTGCCCAGAAATGGCCCGGTCATGGTCGGTCAATGACATTTGACCAACAATATCATGCAATATAGACCAGAACTAAGCCTGATTCTTGATCCAGATCAAAGAGCACATTACAGACTACATAATCAAAGCTTTAAACAACAAAAACACATAACAGAGAAAGATTGGTGGCCATTGACGTTCGTTGTTAGACCACAGTTTGATTTTTTTCCAGATTTTATAAAATGCTAGATCTGAGCCTATAGATGTTATGGATCTAACATCTATCAACCCAGATCATCATTACACACTATATCTAACATGTTTTAACATACACAACATCAAACACATTGATCAAAATCAGATTTTCAAGTTAGGGTTTATATCTTCTATGATCCAATTCTATTTCGAGGCTTCTGATTTGATATAGATGTTAGTGGGGCTTTGCTTTGTGACTAAAATGCTTTAGGATTTCATGAGTTTAGAGAGAGATGGTCTTGGTGAAGTGTATGAGCACAAATGAGCAAATATGTACACTTTTCTCTCTCCTGACTTATTTATAATTCTTAGATGCAATGAATCTAACTTGCAAGGTGTCAAAGAGGATAAGCTTGAATGAGTTTTAGGGCATGTGCTATAATCTAGGGTGGTGACTTGCAAGCTAGCTCATTAAAATAAATACCAAAAAGGCTATTTTAGTAAACTAACAAAGTATTTTAAGGGTATTCTTGTCCATGATGCTTGAATCTACGTTAAAATCAATAGATCTTAAACCTTAAGGTTTCCTAGATAATTTCTAGAGTTCAAAAATTTAAGTTTAAAGTTTAATAAAATTCTAATTAGAACTTAATAATTAAAATTAGGGTTTTTAATAGAAAATTAGAGTTTTTAATAATTAGGGTTTCTTAATATCATTAGGGTTCCCAAATTAACAATTAGGGTTTTCTAATTAACATTATAATTTACTAAAATAATAATTAAGATTACCATTTAAGCAATTAGGGTTTTAAATTGAAAATTAGGGTTTCTAATTTATAATTAGGGTTTCTAGACAATAATTAGGATTTACCTAATTAGCATAATATAATAATTGTTATTACTTACGTACCTCAATGTCTTACCAATCGAAAACTTCGGTTTGAGTTTCAAGTTAGGGTTTAACGAATTAATACTAGGGTTTTGACAGTATACAACATAATTGACCAACCATTAACAATACGTACATACAGTACATATTTATAGCACTGAAAAATCAAAATATAATTAATATTATATTATTATTCTCATTCTCTAATAAAAATCCAAAATTAGGGTTTGGATTCCATATCGATTTATCTTTCATATTTAACCTTATTAATTAAGTTAAAATAATTAACTTAATTAATCTAGTATAAATTCATAAAATAAATTAATTATTATAATAATTCTAATAATCATTTCTTATATTATTTAAATAATACAAAATCATATTTTCATGTAAAATAAATAATAAAAACATTTCTACTATAAAATTAATTACTATAATAATATACCTTATAATAATTAATAATTTTAAAATAAAATTATTTGGAATTATTCATGTAATAAATAAATTTTATTTATCACATATATACATACACATTACTTGGCACATATTCCCATCCTTAAAAAAAAAAAATTATATGCAAAATTTCTCATTTATTTATATAGAAAATATCGAGTTATTATAGTTCAAATCATCACAATTTTCCAGGTTTTGATCAAGTGTAGGCTCTGTCTCATAGGAGGAAAGGAAGTTCATGAAATGAAAGTAAGAAGCATACAAAATTTGGCAAAAGATTTCTCCGATTATAAAGATGAAGTACTTGTAAATTTTTCGTGGCTATGCCTTTACTTAGAAAGCATCTCAGTAAATGATATTGAAATTTTCATGAGTCATTGACTTCTTGCTAATGTCCCTAAGACCATCTATATATTTCGGTAAAGAGGAAGAATTACTTGAGATGCTCAAGGTGCAATTTCGAAATTTGAAAGTAAATCTTTGACATAAAAAGGTTGTTAAAGAATTTATTTACTTATATTGCATGTGTTAGGCTTGAAGTGTGAGCATCGACTTATTAATTTCTTTTGCTAATCTATGCTTAGATTATTCTTTGTGTGTGTTCATGATGTCTATTTTTATGGGGTAGTACACGTTGCAATGAGTAAATTAATTCCTCTATTCAGTATGCAAGAACTCCCTCCCTTCGTGAAAATAGAGTGATAACATTTATATTAATAGAACTTAGGATTAAAGAATAGATTTTTGTGTAGAGATAATATGATTGGTGGTGTGTTTCTATTTCATGGAGTTGACTTGAAAATTGGGGAGGTGGAGTCCAAGCTCGCAAGGATTTACGGACTTCACACATTAAATAGCTTGATGGTTTCACTTTTATATAAGCGCCATTGATGAATTACTAAAGTTCATCAGCTTTCTCTTGTTCTGATTTGAAGATTCTGGGTTGTCACTTAACTTCAAAACGTGAGACTGAAATGAAGAATGATATTTTGAAAGAATTTACACACTGTATCCACACAACGTGTAAGAGTTCGAAACAGAGCTTGGGACAGTTGGAAGCATCAAGCATGCATTGAGAATGTCTTGAAGAGGAGAAAGAAGAATGCATTGAGAAAGTTCAAGCCCTTGAAGAGGAACTGAAGCAAAAGAATGGAATAAACTCCATAAATAATCATTTGTCCAGATTAAATGATACAAATACTTCTCATGAAGAATTAATGCCTTCAGAGGTCTGCCTGATGCTTTCTTGTTTCTTATCATTTGATTTTAGTATAACTAAATAGTAGTTGGTTTGTAACATTAGTTTCATAAGTTGCAGGCGGAAGAGAATAAAACTAATCACCTGATCAAGGATCAAAGTATGCCATCTATGACTGATAAGATACAATAATTTTCGAAAGGTGAAGACAGCGAAGGTGTAGCCCACCACATAGAAGTTGTTTTTAAAACTCATTCAGTGCATCATCTTTTTTCACTTAATGAATATTTTTAGAAGATAATTGTTCTTTTTGAAATAGCATTCTCTCTTATAAGAATCCTTCTGAATTTAACCATTGCATGACTTGATGTTCCTTTTACTTTCAGGTTAACAATAAACAATCTAGTCATAATACTAATACGGAAATGGATATTATTTCAAGGATCCAATTTCTTGAAAATGAACTTGTTGAGGCCTTGGAGGTGAATGATATGTATAAACCTCAGCTAAAGAGGTGAGTAAAAAAGGAATATGTTCTTGTTCTATAAATTTCTTTGTTTGAATCTGAGTCGCTCTCATGTCCTAAAGATAATTTTTCCAAGTAATAAATTCTAAAACCTCAATAGGAAGTTTTTTTCAGTTCTTCATCCTTTGCTTGCAGTTTCATGCTTTCTCAACAAAAAGAATAAACTTTCTTGTTTGGAGTTATATTGGATAGATTATTCAATAGTTTGAATTAAACTTCAATAAATAAACTACAGCTGGCCGTTAGTGACTCTTATTGAAATCTTACCAATTTTATGATTTGTAATATGTACTTTTAGCATCTCTTTAGATTGACAATCAGGCCAGCAATGTGCTAAATCGAGAATTTAGAAAATAATTTAAATCTTAAATGATGGATTAAAGGTTGAATAATAAACTTAGACATGAAATAAGTGAATGGATTTGACATTTCTGGGAAGGAATTTTGTGAATTTAAAAATTTTTGTGGTGAATTATTCAAGATTAATGGTATAAGTGTATATGTTCTGTGTGTATGGTCATATATGTGTACATTATGTGGTTAAGGATCAATTATTGGTCTAATAAGCTATAACGGGGATAAAACCTAAAGTTACATTTAGAACGTCAACGTTCAGTTAAAAAACCCTAATGATTGATAAAAAAACCGTAGAAACCAGTTCTGGAAACCCTAATTTCAGTTCCAAAAATCTGAAACCCTAATTCAAAATATTAAAACCCTAATTTAGGAATTTAAAAGCTATGTATAAAGGTTTATATGTTATTTGTTATGTACTTAATTAGGGATAACCCTAATTGATTAATTAGAAAACCCTTCTTAGTAATTAGAAATCCTAATTACTAAAATAGAAACCCTAATTGCTAAGTTATTAACCCTAATCATTAATTTAGCAAGATTAATGTCAATTAGTAAATTCTTAAACCTAATTTTCAAGTTCTAAGTGATTAGAAAACCTAATCTACTTAAGGAACCCTAATTTTCATTTTTAGAAACTAAAATTTTCATTAATTAAAAATCCTAGAAATGAATTTTTAACCTTAGGGTTAAACCCTAAGGGTTAGGGTAAATGACTAGTATGCCATTAAAATTGAGTAAAAAATGACCTAATTGCCCGTTTTGAATTCTTTATTGGGTAACTTGTATATCTTGCTAAGATTGGAATTGTTCAACAACTCTAGATCATTCCATGTGCTCTAAATATCAGCAACATCAACCAAGTTCATTGTAACATAATAATATATATAGATTAGAGAGAGAAAAGTCCAAAAAGCTAGCCATTTGGTCACCAACACCCAACCAAACTCTCTCAACCTCTTAGCCACGAAAATATTAAGTGGACCAGTTCACATTCAAACCCTTAGAACATCAAGAACAAATCATGATGATCAGATTCTAGATCAAAGCTCAAAAAGGTATAAAACCCAAATCTTTAAAAATCATGTGATTTGATGTTAGATGTTGTGTTTAGATGTTTAAAGTTGTGTATTAGGGTGTTAGTTAATGATATGGGTTGTCATAACTTGGATCCATAACATCTAGATGCTCAAAATTAAAGTTTTTAGAAATCTGGAAAACTAAGAAATATTGTCTGATAACCAAATGTTAGACCTCATAGATCGGTGTCTGTTAATTATTTTTGTGTTTTAAATGTTTTTAATTGTAATATGTTATGAGGACTTTGTTCTGCAAGTTGAATCAGGGTTAGATCTGGTATGGATTGCAAGTTATTAAAGGTCAAAGCCCGTTGACCGAGCATGACCAAGAGTTTCCGGGTAACCCAGAAACTCATTATCGATGTTGGTTCGAAGGTGATCTTCTTGGCCGGATCATCGGATGTTATGAGATTTGTTGGTGTTGTTGTAACCAGGTTGTAGTTTGTTATATGGACTATAGATCCATGGCCTTATATCCTTTAAATAATCAACAGGATTAATGTAGTGGATGGTCAAAGTAGGCAGTTTGCTCATGACTTTAAGTTTCTGGAAAACCCAGAAACCTTCAAGAACAAATTTTCTGACAACGTTTGACCGGCTCAAATCTTCATTTGGTGTTGTTGTTAGTCTGATCTAATAATATATAGTTTTTCTTTGACATCTCTACTACAATATAAACCATTATATTACACAAAGTATACCCAGAATGGCAGTTATAAGGACTGAAAAGTAGTCACTTGGACTGTTCTTCATTTCTGGGTAACCTAGAAAATGAAGAACAGGCCTGACATGATTTTTAGAAGCTTAGATCTCTCTACTAGGTTGTTGGATGGCCATGAACTTGATTGATGATGGTAGTATTACATTTATACTACAATCTAAACACTTTAGTCGGACCAGAAAACCTTAGGATCATGGATCAAATGATGGTCAAACGTGGCACCTTGCTCACTGACATGCATTTCTTGGTTTCCTCAAGAACACATTCAGCGACGGTTTTGTCGCCTAATGCCCCTTTAGCGACGGTTTAATTATAAAATGAATTATTTTATTAAATAAATAGAAAAAATAATTTTTAATTATTAAAAATACATAATAAATTCTTAAAAATTATTTTAAAATCCAAAAATGGATTTTTAATTATTTTGAATATATTTCATTAATATTTAATATTTTTGGAATATTAAGGGTATTTAATTTATTTAATTATAATATTAAATAAAATATTTAAAATGATTTTAATACATGAAAAATCATTTAAAAATATATTATGATATAAGAAAATATTTTAAGTTATTTTCTATAAGTTTTAATATTATGTGATGAATTTTATTAATTAATTATTATTAATGGTAATTAATTTATTTAATAAATGAATTAAATAAATTATAGAAAAATAGAATTAATGATTTAAAAATCATATAAAAATGATTTAAGTGTAATAAAAATATTTTAAGTTATAAAATATAACTTTTGATATTTTGTCATGAAAATATTAATATTTTAATATTAATAGAAAATATCGATAATGAATTTAATCATTTTAAAATTATTTATATATGATTTTGAGGTATTAAAATACTTTAAGATATTATAAATATTTTATAATATTATGTAATAATTTTCATTAATATTTACTATTAAATAAATATTAATCATAAAGGAATTATATGGTATTTAAATCATATAAATACGATATTAATGATTGAAAAATCATGATAAATGGTAATAACTATCTGAAAATTATTATGAGACTATGAAAATTATTTTGACTGAATAGAAAATTGTTTAAGTTAATTGTTAAATGTTTAGACCGAGTCTTATGATTAGTAGGCTCGAGAATCGTCAGGCTAGGATGTCGGGATGCCAGAATTGTACCGAATTCAATTTAAACTGTAATAGTTTGACTTGATACTAGGTCTTATGTGATGTATAGACTGATAGGGTTATGTGTTATGTATTTAGGTTATTCTATGATTATATATAATAGTATTATACTGTGATGATATTATTCTAATACTTGAAAATCAATATTATTAATATTAGGTCTTCTTCTAAAGCTTAATAAGTTGTGTAACGATAATCAACGAATCAGGCAAGTTTTTCTTGAACTATTCTTTTAACTTGTGGTTAATCATTACTGATTACCATGTCTAAGAATTATTAAATCGTACTATGTGCATATTGCATGTGTTCATCAGGTATGAAAGGCTAATCACCTCCATTACCATTCGGTCCAGATATAATTGATATGTTTATGTTCCATGCTAGTTCACAATTATATTATTGAATTTTAGCCAGCTTATTGTTTAACTCTTTCAATCATGATATACCCTCAAATAAACTTTTACTTGCTAAGAAAATTTGTTGCTCACCCATGCTATATCATGATAAACATTGCAGATTAAGGTGAATACTTCGGATACAAAGAAAAGTTAAAGATAAGACCAGCTTGGGAACTAAATGTGCAGCTCTATTTGTAGTAGTAATGTAAGATAATAACTTTGTTTGTCAGATAGGTGAATGAATTGTGTATAAGTTAAGGTTACTCGACCTTGGGGTTAATGTTTAAAGTTTGATGTATAAACAATTTATGTTTATATCTTTCGCAATAATTATAGAAATAGTATACCAGATCCTTGGTGATTAGGACCAGGATTTGGGGATGCTACAAGTAAAACACATAACTTTGGTCCAGCATACCAATATAATCCATTTAGCGTATAGATGAAGTTGAGTGTGGTCTTAAAATGAAAATGAATTCATTAACAGTTTCATCCAAACATATTTTTATTTCTGCTTTAATGTAATTTTTATGAATGTATTCTTGTACAAGCTGCTCAATTCTTCGTTCCCTGAAAATTGATCCTTCACGTGTCCTTCCAAAATGAAAATTGATGTTATATGTTATGCCCATCCTTTACATCAGCTGGTATCGTCTCGTATAGTTGCAATGTTATTTTCCTCCTTTAATATCTGATTAGTTACAATAGATAAAGTTAGTTTTTAAGGTTTAATTGAAGTTGATAGGCTATGTACTAATCAGTGAAAGTGCTTGCAACTTGGTTTCATGCTTTTCAGATATTGTTGAAGGAAGATGATAATACAGTGATGGAGGCTTTGGATCCTGAGGTTTCTGTTACATGCATGGATATATCCCATGTTAGAAAGACCTTTCAACTTGCCTTGTTGTGCACAAAGTGAAACCCTTCTGAGCAACCCACAATGTATGAAGTTGCAAGGGTTTTAGTCTCCTTGTTTCCAGCTTCACTGCCAAAAACTTGTCCTCCAAAAACTGTAGACTATGCACAATTTGTGATGGGAAAAGGACAACCTCAATTACAAACACAGTAGCTGCAAGTATAGCTTGACAATGTTTCCTCTAATTCCCAGTGGTTTGTTAGATTCCGAGTACTTGTATCAAGTAACACACTGTAAGTTTCTTGGGTTACTAAGTTTTGACCACAAAAAAAGGTTTTAATCTCTGAAGTCTAGTATATGGTTGGAGACTTCTAATGACATTTTTTGGTGGAAAGGATGTATACATTTATGTAGTAAGTGAATTTGAGATGTATGGATAGTTTGGTATTATTGGGAGGTAAATGTATTATATGGTATTAATATTCTTTGTAATTGGTATATTTTGAATTTGAGGTGTATGGATAGTAATATTATTTGTAATTGGTATATTTTGAATGTTTGATACATTTTGGCTTTAAATAGATGACACCTTCTAAACGTTGTAAAAATGTGTTTAAACGTTGTCTGATGTATCAAATTACAATATTTTAAGCCAGAAAACGTTGTGGAATTATACCATCTACAACGTTTTCAAGTATCCAATGATTTCTGGAAAACAAATATACAACGTTTTTTAAGAAAAAAAATGTTGTGTAATGTGTCAAACCATAACGTTTTAAAAACATTGTATAACTGTGTCAAATAGATGACACCCTTAACCACGACGTTTCTGTAAGACCTTCTACAACATTTTTTACGCGTTATCTATTTACATTTTTGTAGTAGAGCTATTCTTTTATTAAAAAATGGATGTCAAGCTTTCTTAGCCCATGTCACAGATTTACACAAAAATACGTCAGATTAGAATGATATTTCTATTGTTAATAAATTTCCTGACGTATTCCCTGAAGAACTTCCGGCCTACCCCAAGAGCGTGAAATCTAATTTTGTATCGATCTTGAACCCAGTACAAAACTCATTTCTAAAGCTCTATATCGAATGGCTCCTAAATTGAAACTATTATATGATTTTCACAAGAAATAATTATGTGAAATAATGCCAGAATTCGAAACAAGGAACAAAACGAACAAATCAAATTTAACAAGAGTATCGCTGAAAAATTATAGAATATGTACAAATTGTAATAGAAGGAAAAGAGTTTAAATTACTAAATACAACCAAATTATCAATTATCAAATTTCTATTTAATATTTCCAATAGGATTATAAGAAAAATGAAATGAATGACGAGATATCACGAGATACAAAGAATGCAACAATAATCAAAGGAGTGGAGTACGGAATCTGTACCTGGATTAAGCAATAAAATATCCAGAATATATTCCAAATGTAACTCCTTAAATTCCCTCCGTTTGAACTAATCACCAAAATAATACATTTATAAGTGGTATTATAAAAATATAATTTTTTTTTAATTACTATGATTTTGCGTTAATCTGTAACGTAATAGTCAATTAAATATTATGCAAATACCTAGTTTTATAACATTTGGTTAAAAATCAATTCCTCCTAAACAAGTTATTATCTGATTACTTAACATATCTGACCAATTTGATTACAATTAAACAAACTTCCAAAAAGCATTATAAAAAAAATTCAAAAACTTTATCATTATTCTATCTAATCATTAACATGGATATTTTATAATAAATTCACTAATTAGGTAGTAGTTATAAACAATAACATGAAACTTATTCTGTTACCAAACATAGATCCCCACCTCCGTTCATATATATAATAATAATACAAAGGCTTCTTCAAATTTCTAGGTGATCAAGTGAATGAAAAAAATTTAATGTTTTTATACTTATATAATCTTTTAAAATTAATTTGAGTTCTCACCTTTGTTAAATGAATCTCTTACTTCTTCTTTCTGTTCTGCTCCCGCCTTCTTTCTTTCTCTCAGTTATCAAACCAATACCTAGTAAAATTAGGTCTAGCTATTTATTTATTTATTAATAGATCTTGTTAGTTCTCCTAATTTTAAAAAGATTTTAAAATTACATGATTATAAGTTTGACCCAATTAATTTATCCATCACTTGTAAATATTTATTAGCCCATATAAATTAAATGATTAGTTTAGCCCAAATAAAAGACAAAATCCAATTAATATATTTTAAAATGTAAATTTAAATGTCATTTTTTTCTAGGTTACATAACCTCCCCCTTAAAAATGATTCCGTCCCCAGAATCAAAAGAATAGAACGTACCTAATTTTTAAAAAAATATGCGAATATTCCGCTCGAATATATTCCTCTATCTCCCATGTTGCTTCTCATTCTAAATGATTTTAGAAAAAATGAAATTGATATTTAATTATTAATAAAAATTTGGGTTATTACATTCTTCCCTCTTTAAAAATAATTTTGTCCTCAAAATTCAAATAAGTTACATAAAGTTTTATTTTAATTTTTATTTAAATTACATAATTATTCATAAACATTAGTTAAGATGTAACATCGCCCTTTGTAACGATCAAACCTGGTATGTCCATCGATCCTCGCAATTATCCTTGTACCTGTAAAAGATTCGTCAGCTACCGTGTCAAGCCCCGTTAAGATTCTTTGTTTTGCATTAAATTAAACCACATGCTCCACAGTTGGTGCGGCCCCCGTCAATTTTCTTGATTTTCATTTTTGTAAATGTACGCACTCTTCGTAACATCATTCAAAAACACATAATTTTCTCTTCATCTAAATACGATTCGAGTACTTGAAATATTTAAAATTATCTTTAACTTCAAAGAGTTCATGTCTTGCACATGACTAGGATCTAAAAAATTATTATATTTATTTTACATAAATTCATGCAAAACTTCAATGACATCAGATAAACAAAATAACTTAAATTATATCGCCAACTATCACTAAGTCCTCAAGAATCTTCAAAATATCATAACCTCAAATCGAATTAGTTCTCAAATATTATTACACCAAAGAATATGCTACTAAGATTTCTTCATCACCATACCAAACTCCAAATTATATATCCTACTATTTGAATAAGCAAACTATAACTATTCAAAATCTCTTAAATCATTACTTACTATCTAATCATTTAATAAATCAATCCTTCTCTTAGTGCAAATCTTAACACAACAAATTTCAAAATCTTGTCTTCTTATCACAAAGAAACTTCATATAAAATAATTTCAATATCCTACTAGAAAATAGCCATAAAATTAATCATTAACTCCAAATGATTAATTTAATTACCTCGAATATCAACAACTCAAATTTATAAAAGATCATCTATACTTAATAATTTTCAGTTTATCACATTATCCCACCATACACATACCTCAAATTACCCACAAACTTAACAAAAATAAAAACCTAACCCAAATCAAATCCTCAATTCCACGATCATAATAATTGTTACCCGAAATAACTCTAAAAAATAATTCTCCAATATCAAATACTTGCTGATATAATTACTCATATCGTAATCGTATGATCATTTCTTAATTGTACAAAATATAGCTTTATTCTCCTCGATGATCCAATCACAATACTTGTTAATATTATTGTTTAGTCGCATAACAATAATAACCTTGGAAAAATTATATCACATTTCTCAAATCAACTACAAATTGAAAAGAGAAAAGCAATCAGTCAAAATCAAGACCAACAAAACAAAGAACAAAATCGAATCAAACTCCTATATCTACCCAATGGTTTACCCATAACTCAAAAGTCAAACCTAAATTGATTTTCTACATGAAAGAGCCTAAGCTTTGATACAATCTCTGTAACACTTCTATGTAACACCCCCTTCCCGAAAAGGAAAGGGAGGTCACATGCAAAGCACAACAAACCTCAAAATAAGTAAACAACGCACTAATAACATCAAATATTTAATAATGATATCCATCAATGAAGTACTAAATACAATTCTCCACAAAGCTTCAAAAATAATCAAAAGCGGAAATTTAATCAACTTAGATGGTCAAAGGCAACTCTCTTTATCACACTAGCCCTGTATCACCCCTACAAACCTATCGGAAGAAAAACACAAAATGAGCCAATTGCCCAGTACGGATATAGATATACAAAGATGCACAACTGAAATACGAAATCAATCGAGTTAAAATATTGAACAAAGCCTCAAGCTTAAATACTGATGAAACTATAATCTTCAAGGTCTAAATAAAATATATCTAAATCAACAGAATTAACGAAAACAAACAGAAGAGTAAAGACTGAACTGAAGTAACTAACTTAATTAATTGAACAGAACAAAACAAACAAAACTAATACAATGAAATAATAGGCTGAATCAAATGGCTGGGTGCAATTTCATACAATTTGAGCTCAGAAATATACATTGCCATACAGGCAAGTCAAAATAATGCCACACATGCAAATCATACATTGGATCACGAATCCAAATGTATGCAAATCGGATAGGTGTGTTTGGCACAACATCACAATTTCGCAAAACAGAAAACTAGGGTCAACCCATATGCCTCCCACAACTAAACACTAAATGGCCCACTTCCTCCGGAGCCCAAATAGAGACGTTGTGGACTAATCACACCGCCACAGAGTGTCATGACTCTCATGCCAAGATGGCATGCCTGTGGTACCCCCACAGGTGGTTATAGCTCAGGTATACCCTACGGTATATTCTAACAAAAATATCATGTCACAACACATGCGACATAATACCAATCAAAATATATATCGTGTTACAACACATGCGACATAATACCAATAAAATAGATAATGTTTCACAACAAATGCGACACAATATCCACAGAAATGGGGTTCTAATGTATATGTTGAACTAGAACAAATCATAATGTCTCCAAAAGAATGTAACAATGTATATCGCTCTACAAATATCAAAATAAATACTAGACATGATAACATAATTCAAAGAATACGAAAATGAATCATATGTATCAACTCCAAAATGAAACAATTATATGAATTTCACAAGAAACAATTATGTGAAATAGTAACAAAGTTTAAAACAAGGAACAAATCGAACAAATCAAATTTAACAAGAATATCGCTGAAAAATTATAAAATATGTATAAATTGTAATATAAGGAAAAGAGTTTAAATTACTGAATAAAGCCAAAGTATCAATTAACAAATTTCTATTTAAGATTTTTAATAAGATTATAAGAAAAATGAAACGAATGACAAGATATCACGAGATACAAAGAATGCAACAATAATCAAAGGAGTGGAGTACGGAATTCGTACCTGGATTAAACAATGAAATATCCAAAATATATTCTAAATGTAACTCCTTTAATTCCCTCCGTTTGAACTATTCACCAAAATAATACATTTATAAGTTGTATTATAAAAATATAATTTTTCTTTAATTACTATGATTATGCGTTAATCTATAACTTAATAGTCAATTAAATATTATGCAAATACAATTTTATAACATTTGGTTAAAAACCAATCCCTCCTAAACAAGTTATTATCCAATTACTTAAAATATCGACCAATATGATTATGATTAAACAAACTTCCGTAAAGCATTATAAAAAATGAAACTTTATCATTATTCTATCTAATCATTAACATATATATTTTTTAATAAATTCACTACATAATATTAGGTAGTAATTAAAAACAATAACATGAAACTTATTCTGTTACCATACATAGATCCCCACCTCCGTTCATATATATAATAATAATACAAAGGCTTCCTCAAATTTCCAGGTGATCAAGTGAATGAAAAAAAATTAACATTTTTATACGTATATAATCTTTTACAATTAATTTGAGTTTTCACATTTGTTAAATGAATCTCTTCCTTCTTCTTTCTGTTCTGCTCCCGCCTCCTTTCTTTCTCCCAGATATCAAACCAATACCCTATAAAATTAGGTCTAGCTATTTATTTATTTATTAATAGATCTTGTTAATTCTCCTAATTTTAATAGGATTTTAAAATTACACAATTATAAGACCCAATTATTTTAAGGCCCAATTTTACCAGATTAATTTATCCCTCACTTGTTAATATTTATTAGCCCATATAAATTAAACGATTAGTTTGGCCCAAATAAAAGACAAAATCCAATTAATATATTTTAAAATATAAATTTAAATGTTATTTTTTTCTGGGTATTACATAATCTCCCCCTTAAAAATGATTTCGTCCCCAGAATCAAAAGAATATAACGTACCTAATTTTTTTAAAAAAATACAGATATTCTGCTAGAATAGACTCCTCCATCTCCAATGTTTTTTCCCGTTCCGAATGATTTTAAGAAAAAAAAAAATTTGATATTTAATTATTAACAAAAATTTGGGTTATTACAAGTTGAAAACCTTTAATCTGGAGATTATGGTAGTGATGTCAAAAGAAGTCAAAAGAAGAGCGAAGAAGATGTATCCCTTGTTTTACAAGGGCAATCTAGGATCACCAAAAATAGTCTCTTTATCTTGAAAAAGGAAGGCAATCTGCCACAGCAACGACAAGCCGCATACAACCAAAGCCAATACAGACAGAGAAAATTTGAAAGAACGGAAAATTGGGTGTTCACTCCACTAGGCGATTCCATTAAGAATGTAGTGACGTTGTTAATGGACCACAAGAAAATTACCGAATTAGCTCCACCTCTAGATCCAAAAAGTAAAAGATATGATCTAAGCAAGATATGTGCTTACCACTCAAGGTCTCCAGGACACGATACACAAGATTGTTGGTCCTTAAAGCATAAAATCCAAAATTTAATCGAAAGTGGCGATGCTATGGTCCAACGAATTAACCAACCAAATGTCAACACCAACGTTCTGCTGCAGCATGATACAGAGGGAGTGAACATGATCAGGTCAAGAAGCGTCGAAATGGATCCAAATTGTAAGTACATACGAAGGATGGAGGAATACTCCTAAAGGAGAAGAACAAATGTCCTAGAGTGGGAAAATCTGGAGGAGTGTCTAACAAAGACAAAAATTGGAGACGATTCAGCATCAAGTAACTCTGGTAACCAAGCTGATAGTGTGCCAACATCAGGTTACAAGGAAGCTTTTCACTCAATTATCAAAAAATCAAGATAATAAATAAATTAACAAGAATACAAACCTATATTCCTCTAAGATGATCCCACTAACTGAAGAAGATCAAAGCAGGTTGAAAGTTCAAGAATAGTGGAATGATAAAATTGCTAGAAGATCTCGACAGCAGAAAAATCGATCAGAGGAATATGAATTCTCAAATAAGAAAGATTGATTAAGAGATCAAAAATTCACCCCTCTAAATAAATCAAATGAAGAAATGCTACACTTTCTTATAAGAGAATGAAAGAATACTGAGTTGATGCCTCCCGCAAGTCCCGAGATAAAGAGTTATGATTCCACCAAGATATGTCTACTATTCTAGCTCACCGGAACATGTGACTGAGGAATGTTGGTCTCTGTTTCATAAAATACAGAATCTCATTAAAAATGGAGAGATGAAAATAGAAATCCCCATTATCGGAAAAAGTAAAAGAGAAATGAAGAGTTTAAGATTTCCACCCGAGACAGACAGTCCAAAGGAAGTGGTAGTTATGAGCACTAATCTGAAATTCAGATAGACACACTTAGAAGGGGAGCTGAATAAGTGTGGGAACAAACGATGTCAAACTTTTGCCATTTTAAAACTTTCTGAATGAAGGATTCTGAATTGAATAATTATGCTTACCAAGTTATCAGTTTTAAGAATAAAGGATGCTGGATAAAATATTTATGCTTACCAGATTATAAGATTATAAATGCAAGATGTTGGATCAGATATTTATGCTTATCAGATTATAAATGCAGGATGCTGGATAAGATATCTATACTTGTCGGATCAGTTGTTTATGAATGCAGGATGTTGAATAGACTATTTAAGCTTATTAGAACACTTCTTCTTAAATTTTAATTTTCTTAAGCTTAATTATGATTTAATTGCAAAGAATAACACAATAAGCAATCACACAACACCAAGAATTTTTATGTGGTTCAACTATTACCCTCTATAATAGTAGACTAGTCAACGTCTAATACCAACTAGTATTGGATACTATTTTATTAATTTCCTTTAACTTCAATTTGACCCTTTTACAAATCAAGTTAATTCACAATACTTGAGCACTTTTGCTCCTTGTGCACCTATGCTTCCTTGAACCTCTTTGCAAAATACCTTAATCCAAACCGGATTAACAAAAACCTTTAGATAATATTTAGTCTATTTGAAAAATAAAATTACAAATAGAGGTCTTTGATCAAAGCAATTAATTACTTCACAATGCAAGGCTCTATTAAATATGCAATGATCAATAATAAAAAGACATTACTAGTAAAACTCCAAGAAAGAAAGTTGTGTCTCAATTAGATTTCTTTCTGCACTATAAGCTTATTTCTTCATAATAAGATACGATCTTTTGAAGGATGTATGAAAAAGAGTAATTCAAAAATCAATAAAGTGAAGTAGCAGTTTTCTATGTATTCGAGGTATTGATTTTCTGTATTGTGTATCTCTATTGAAATTAACCCATTCCTTTTTATAGAGTTTAGACTATCATATCCATTGAAGCATTCAAACATAAGCAGTCTAGTATTTTAGCACATATCTGTTTATTCCCAATTGATTTTAGGCTTATGTTAAGGCTGGTGATTAGTCTAGCTGTTTGGAAAACAGAGTGAGATAAGCGACTGATTCCCTAAATCAATAAGTAGCCAGATATGTGAAACTATGTTTGCTAAAAGACAGTCAGATGATTCACCTTGGTGGTAATATAAGAGGATTTTAAACACCCTGTTAATATATTTTCGTTTACTTTTACTGAAAAGGATTTTCATCAAATCATGCTTTGATTACTACTGTTATAGAAACAGTATATATAGATTCAGACAAATCTCTTCCGCTTTAAATGATCTAATACTGCTTAATTTAAGGAATGACATATTTCCGTAATGATTTTTGGTCAAGACATATCTTCTCATCAGTTAAATCTTTTAAAGATATGATCTTTTTAGATACTCCTTTTTATGGGCACAATAAGTTATGTCCAGCCGTAATTTTAAGAGGATATAAGATGTTTATTCATGACATATGCCTATTACCCAAATTAATGGACTGTCTAAACTTACTCCAACTATATACTGAATTGGTGATCGTGTGATATTTTCATAGGGAAATTATTCATAGTCATAATTTTAATTTAAACCCTAAATCTTTCAATCAAATCAAGAAGCTTTATTTAAGGAAGGGGGATATTTCAAACGTAGTAATGTCCTTAAAGAAAGCTTTCTATGATTATTATTTAAACCAATTCATTACCTCTTTGATTATTTTAATTCAGTTATTTGAATGAGATGCAAATTTTTTTAGAGCCTTGTATTAAAAAGAACTTAAATGCCAGGATCTTACATTTTTTCTTAGAGACTTAGGGCATGTTTGTTTTGCTCTGAAACAATCTGAATAGCTCTGAATTTGAGCGATTCAGCCATTCAGACTGTTTGTTTACAAAATTTGAGATCTGAATTGGGCTTAATGCATCTAACCGATTCTTTTAAAAAAATTGGGTTGAATCGGCTGAATCACTTCTTTTACCCAAATAGCCTCTCTTTCCATTTGTAGCGCTGCTTCTCCATCCCTAGAGTTGCCCTGCGTTTGGCTCTCCATCTCTTCTCTGCATCATCTCCATCTCCATCTCTTCTCTGCATCGTTGGTCCATCGCTTCTCTGACAGGTAACCCTCGTCTCTCGTCGCTGCTCCACCGCCCTAATTTGATCTATGTTTCTTCTCGTCGCTACTTCATCTCTGCTCTGAATCATTAGGAACAAGGGTTAGCAATTTGTTGTTGCTACAATTTAGCAAAAAAACCTAAATCACTTTTCCAATGATTTGTGATTTGAGCTTTAAAATCTAGTGGGCATTGTGTTTCTTCTATTAGACTTTAGGAGAGAGAAAGGGTGACTGATGATGATTCTCCATGGCCCTCTGATTCTGATATATTCTTGTACGTGCCTGCCTGTTGTTTTGATTTATGGATGGATAAGTATTTGATTCTGGATTTTTTAATTGGTAAATAATGAATTGGGTTTGATATAATTCTGTTTTATAGACGAGGGTTTGTTTTGATTTTATAACATCATGTGTGGGTTTTTTTTTTTGGATTAATGGATGGGTTTTTTTTAAGTGTTACAAAGTGTTACAATAGTGGACCTTCCTTGAAGGAGTGCAAAGATAAATTAAATCGTCTTGGGTGGGGATCACAAAATCCATTGCACAAAATGGCACTTGGGATATTTTGTGAGAGTGCAAGTTATAGGGAACAATGGATGCTACTAGAAGATGATGAGAATGAAGGTTGGGTTGAAATGGTTTCACGCGAGTTAGGATTTCTAGTCTAGATAAATATTTACTGAATGGAATGTTTTTAGTTAAAACTTTAATATGTTGTATGGATCGATGGCCAAAACTTATTATTTTGGGTGCAAAGGGTTAAATTTTTTATTTTTGGCCATAACTTTTGTATGAACTTGTTACTTTTGGTATATATTTATTTAGTAACTTATTATATGTGCTTATTGTTTTGACAGATCATGATTTGTTGAACTTGACATATGGGCATTATGTGAGTTTCATTATATCACAAACATATTTTTCTTAATATTTTTGCTATCACTGTTTTTGGAAATAGGTCAAGCATGACTACTGAAGATCAACTTTTATGCTTAATCATTATGTATTGTTACTTGAAACGAATTCGTTCAACAAACATACCAAGAATTAGAGATAACACTTCAATCTTGAATGGACATGCTTATACATTGGAGTTATTACATGGATCAAGTATGCAATGTCAAGAATTATTTATTTTTATTTGTTATACAATGAATATTGTATTCAAATTTTTTTAAATACATCCAGACAAAATTATATACTTGTTCAACATAGTTTAAAGGGGTAAAATAGTAAAATACTGTTATTCAGATATTTCAGACATATCAATTATCAAACAACTTTTTTCATTCAGATTCAGATCAGTTCATTCAGATTCAACTCATTCAGATTCAGATTCAGATTCATTAAGTTTTTATCAAACAGCCCCTTAATTTTGTCTTCAAGCCTTCACGTTCTATTTCTTTATGATTACATCCTTGAGAAATCTGTTTATTGCATTAACTCTCCTGAAATTGCATAACACATGTTTAGAGATATAATATGGTCATCATCAAAACATGGAGTATGATATAAGTCAACACAATCATAGAGGAATACAAGGCAAACCTATCATAATTCAAGATTGGCAAAGGAAATAGGAAAGTCCCCTCAAGAATTTCCACCGCCACTGACAAGTTTCCAGTTGCCCAAAGTTAGCAACCACATTCCTGATTTAACCTTCTTGGATAATGAGGAGGAAATATTGATCTTTCCCAAAGAACAAAAAGCCAAAAAAGAAAGTTTATTGCAAGAACTATAACAACAGGTATATAAAAAATTGAAGATCAAAACATCTCAAGCCCTGGAAGAGGATGGGGAAGAAGACCAACCAAAAAGGAGTGAAGGTGTTGGAGAATCTAACCTATCAAAGAACTCATCCCTTGTATCCTCGGGTCCAATTTGAGTATTCATGAGAAATATGTTGAACCAGGAGGTGATCAATTTATAGCGACAATTGAAGATGTTCATGACAAGGAGGTAACCTTTATTGCAAGCCTCGAATGCAACATAACCATTGATAACTAGACTATCAGGCCTCAGCTAGACAGGAAGACATAGATCTAGAGGATTCGGTTGTAGTCCCCAAGAAGTGTTGGGACATTATCACTTTCTTAGCGTTATGCCTTTTATTTTCCATGCATGTTAAAAAAATAAAAAAAAATCAAATCAATCAGTCTTATCATTTGCCTAAACTATGGAAGACCTGATCTCCCTCTAGACACGGGAGTACGTAGGCATCCATCTATAGGTCTAACCCGTAAAAGAAATATCTAAACTTCAACATCAATCCCAAGACACCAATATCTACACACAATAAAAACCATCAATGACAAAGAGGGGCATCTGTAGACACTCAAAATTTTATATTCCTTGAACTAACAGTGTAGGAGGGCAAAAGCGTCTTTTTACAACCCAAAGACAGCCCCAGAGGACTACAGTAATAATCAAAACACATCAACAGCAACACAGAATCAACAACAGTAAAACCCCGGAGACAACGCTGAGGGACAGTCAAAAGTCACATCAACCACGAAGATGGAATGTTTAAAACACAACATAAACAACTTTATTCCCCGACCAATTGAATATTATAAACAACTTGCGTACTTCGCAAAATTTCTAAATATTACCCACAACTATAACATTATATCAAATTCATTCCATAATATTTAAAAATGATAATTATAGAAAATTCATCTTTATTCATAAAAGTTGGGGTCTTACATTGTCTGTAGTAGGTACCGTGGAATCATGGACCTCTATTCAGACCGTAGTTAGATGGCACGACGAAAGTCAAGTGCCTAGATAGGTGCTACAGCTAAATTTAGAGCTGGTTGCCAGGTGTTTTTGGAGTATGCGTATAGTCACCCGGAATGTATGAATGGTAAGTCGCAGATATGATGTCCATGTTTGAAGTGTACGAATATAAATTATATGGACAGAGACATGGTAAACTATCATTTACTTGTTTCTGGGTTCATGAGAAATTACAAAGAATGCTGGTGGGCACATGGGCAGAGAAGAGATGGTGGCATCACACAAGTACACAATTCGGGTAGTAATACTCATCGTATGGATGAAATGGTTCATGATATTGCAGGGCCAGATTTTGATTGGGAGCAAGGCAGAGAGCAACCTATGAATTCTGATGCCAAAGACTTCTTTAAGTTGTTAGACGAGGGTAGCGAGCCATTGTGGTATGGTTGCACCAAACTCACTACATTATCTGCAGTGGCAACATTACTTAACATCTAGGCTGATCACAATATGAGCCATGAGTGTTTTGAGTCGTTCTTGAAGGCCATTAAGAGTATGTTGCCTGACAGTGAGAAATTACCTGGTAACTATTACTTTTTTAAGAAAATGGTGAAGAAGTTGGGTCTTGGATACCAAAAGATCGATTGCATGTTGTTTTATAAGGAAAATGAACAGATGACAAGGTGCACGTTTTGCAGTCATGATCGGTTTAGGCCTAATAAAGAGGGTGTGACTATAAAAAAATCAAGTATACCGTTTAAGATTCTAAGGTATTTTCCAATAACACATCGGCTAAAAAGATTGTACATGTCTTCAAGAACAGCTGAACATATGAGTTGGCATGCGAAATCTCCAGCTAAAGATGGAGAACTAAATCATCCCGCAGATGGGTAGGCTTGGAAAGATTTCAACTTAGCACATCCTGGATTTGCATTGGAACCTAAAAATGTGAGGCTTGGATTGTCCACCGATTGTTTCAATCCATTTGGCCACTTAGCTGTTCTGTACTCATGTTGGCCTGTGATTCTTACTCCGTACAACTTGCCTCCTTGGATGTGTATGAAACAGCCATACTTGTTTCTTTCACTCGTGGTTCCTGGTCCTAAAAGTCCTGGAAAGAACTTAGATGTTTACTTGAGACCTCTTATAGACGAGTTGAAGGTATTGTGGGAGGATGGAGTACAAACTTGGGATGTTGCAACGAAAACAAATTTCAACCTTAGGGCAGCGGTTATGTGGACTATAAGTGACTTCCCAGCTTATGGTATGTTAGCTGGATGGAGTACACACGGGAAGTTGGCTTGTCCGTATTGTATGGAGCATACAAAGTCGTTTAATCTATCAAAAAGTCGAAAGCCTTGTTGGTTTGACTGTCATCGTCGGTTCATACTGGTAGATCACCCATTTCGAAGAAATAAAGAACACTTTAGGAAAGGGAAAGTAGATAATGATATGCCTGCACCGTGATTATTGGGAACGGAGATGCGAGATCGTGTGATGAGATTGCCGGTTATCCCATTTGGTAAGGTTGATGCCACAAACATAATCAATGGGTTTGGTGAATCTCATAACTGGGTTCGAAGAAGCATCTTTTAGGAACTGCCTTATTGGTCTACAAATTTGATTCGTCATAATCTAGATGTGATGCATATTGAGAAGAATGTGTTTGACAATGTGTTTAACATTGTGATGAATGTTATGGGGAAGACAAAAGATAATGATAAGGCACATTTGGACATGAAAGATATTTGTAAGCGTCCTGGATTAGAACTTTATGAATCTCCTAATGGTAAGATTGTCAAACCGCATGCAAGGTACACATTGTCCAAAAAGCAAGTTGAAGATGTGTACACATGGGTTAAGTCTCTGAAACTACCAGATGGATATGCGTCCAAACATTGCAAAAGTGTGTTACTGGTGGGAAATTGCAAGGATGAAGAGTCATGATATCATCGTGTGTTCATGGAGAGACTCATGCCTATAGCATTTCGGGATCTGCTTGATAAACCAATATGGGATGCTTTTACGGATCTTAGTCATTTCTTCAAAGACTTGTGTTCAAAATCATTGAATGAGAAGGACATGTTTGTACTTGAGAAGAACATCATAGAGATCACGTGTAAATTGGAAAAAATATTCCCACCTGGTTTTTTTGACTCCATGGAGCATTTACAAATCTATCTTCCCTATGAAGCTCGTGTTGGGGGTCCAGTTCAATATAGATGGATGTACCCTTTCGAGAGGGTGATGGGAAACCTTAAGAGGAAGGTGAAAAATAGAGCTTATGTCGAGGGGTCGATATGCGAGGCATACAGTTTCGATGAGATATCTACGTTTGTCTCAGACTATTTTCCGAACGAAGTCTTGACAAAGGCCAATAGAGTATCGAGATATGATGATGGGGGAAATGTTGAACTAAATGGTCAGCTCTCTGTATTTAGTCTATCGGTCCGCGCTTATAGAAAAGGGAAGCGCATATTCCTCTCTGAGCAAGAATTACATGCTGGACATACTTACATTCTTCTCAATAGATTGTACGATGACGAGTTAAAAGTGAAGCATCCCGTTATAACTGATAAAGATATTCAAATCAATCGGGGTAAAAACTTTGCACTTTGGCTAAAGGACAAAGTAAGTTCAATTTTTAAGCACGTAGTATATATACTCCATGTTAACTATGACTTCATTTAATAAGATGGAGTTTTTGTAGGCTTTAACTGAGGGATCAACGATTCCAACTAATATACAAGTCCTAGCTATGGGACCAGACAGTGACCAAGTCAGCCGCAATGGTTACAAAATAAATGGTTGTGAATTTCACACAAAGGCATATGAGCGCGGTAAAAGAACAATGAACTCTGGAGTGTGTGTCCGAGGAGATTGTTACAATGAGCTTGGTCGTTCCTTTTATGGGGAGTTGGAGGAAATCGTAGAGTTCTCGTACAAGGGCACGTACGAGGGGTCATATTCACTTGTTCAAGTGCCGTTGGTTTGATTCAGAAAAAGGGATACGTGTTGACAGACATGGAATCGTCGATATTGACCTCCATAGGTCTGCGTACTCCAACGAACCATTTGTTTTACCAACTCAAACAGTACAAGTATACTACACTCCTAGTCCTGTTAGGAAAAGGGATAGACCGCCTACAGATTGGCAAGTTGTAATTCATACTCCCGCGCGTAGTCGTGTAGAATTAGTTGATGGGGAGATTTACCAAGAGCAGATGCTTCATAGTCAAACTATAATAAATGTGGAGGACGACAATGAAGTAATCCAGTTAGATGGTGGAGATGAACCACATGAATTAGATCCTGAGTCAATACTTGTGTCAGATGACATTGATACTGAGGAGGAAGAGTTATTGACTGAATCTGACACTGAATCTGAAGCAGATGATGGTTATGAATCAGTAAACACGATCTGGATGATTCTGAATCAGACATTGACACTTGAACAAATGAAATTTATGTTTAGCATTACATGTTTTTTATATCATTGTCATGTTTATGTACTAAACTATTTAAATGCAATTTTGGTTTATTGTCATTTTATATTCATATATATACATGTTTATATCATTGTCATGTTTATGTACTAAACTATTTAAATGCAATTTTTATTTATTATCATTTTATATTCATATATATACATGTTTATATCATTGTCATGTTTATGTACTAAACTATTTAAATGCAACTTTTGTTTATTGTCATATATACATATAATCAAACATGACTCATAATAACATCTTAAAATTTGTAATATACAGATGGCTTCTGAAGCAGCGCAGAAAACGCACGGCTTGGGTAGGGGGCCTAATCATGTGCCCATGGCCCCTACTAATCCGGATGATCGAATTCTTATTCAGATTCGCCCTCCTCCGAATAGCACGTACGCCCCGCATATATCATTTATATATAAGCATTTAAGATTCCATTTATTGTATATTGGTAATGTTTTGATTGATATTATATTGGTAATGTATATGGATCAATCGTTATTGTTTTGGTCTTATTGTATTGAAAATTTGTATATTTATCTTGGTTTGTGTCTTGGGTGCATAGAAATGTCCATATATGCATGTCGTCGTGCATGTGGCTAGTCTATATTGTAGGGGAGACTCTGGCGAATTTTTTTTAAGTATTATAGGTATAAGTTTGAAAAATGTTCATAAGTATTATAACTTAGATGTAAATTGCTTTAATATATGCTATTTGATGTTGTATATTATAGTGATTTTTCAGATAATAAGATCGTCAAGTGCATATCACAGCTGTGTTTATAGAATTGGCCTACACCTGTGATTACGCATGTAAACACACTATCACCCACAAGGAGGATCTTGTTTGGGCGAAATTCGTGTATGTTTTTTTAATTATAATGTAAAATATTAATATAATATTCAAAGGATAATTATTTAGTAATGTTATTATTGTTGTTTTATTTGCGTAAGCTTGGTATAGATGGGAGGACGCAGGTGCGAGCAAAGTGATACGAGACATTATTCAGCGTAAGCTACCGTTCGCACTCAAAGACAATTTGAATAAAGAAAGACAAAAAGCCCTTCACAATGCCGAGATCGACCATCCAGGCCAGGGAGAAGATTACATGCACGAGCATAGTCCCTGGTGGTGCACCCAGGCCATATGGGCTGAGATGTGTGCCCAATAGAGAGCTGAGAGCTGGGTGAAAAGACGAAAGACTGCCACCAACAACAGATCCTCGGGTGTACTCGATGGAGAAAAGGCTAAAGGGACATACAAGGGCGGTAGTATTCCACAGTTGCAGCATATCACTGTCAGGGTACGTATTTACAAGTTTTAATATATGTTTACAATCATTAATTGTAGAAAATATATCACATTTTTACTTAGTAATATTATGTTATTTTTTGTATAGGAGTCTTAGTCTCAAGGTCAGCCTATCCATTGGCTGGATGTGTACGTGGCCACCCGTGATGGTTTTCCTGAGGCTATCCAGATAGCGGTAATAAATTTTAACAACTTGATCTTGTTTATCAATGCTTACAGAATTAATTTATTTTTATCTATTTAATTGTTAACACGATGACAGGACACTTATAAGCATTTATTGAATGAGCGCTATCTTGAAGGTACTCCACGTCCGCCTATTGATCAAAAGTTGTGGGAGAGGGCGTCTGTTGTGAAGAAGAACTACATTAAAGGTCAAGGACAATGACGACGCGCCCATCTTTTCGATGGCTCAGTCGCTCTCTTACCCAAGTCTACACATACCATCGAGCCATCCAAATTGTTCATACTCAATCGACTATGTGAGAGCTATATGTTGAGATTGCGATCTTCTAAAGATACTGGGCGGGCATCTGGGGGCTCTGAGTGCTGAGGAGTTAGCTAAAGTAGTAGCGGCAGCAACAGCATCACAACACAGGGATGAAGACGAGGTATAAAATCAATTTGTTGTATATATTGTCGTAATATACCAATATTAACATAGTTAGTATATATTTGTAACTTGTTTTATTATTTTGTTAATTACAGGGTGATCAAGGAGGCGATGATGCTTGACGTACCTGCTTTAGATTAGTTTTGTTTATATTAGCTTTTCTCTCTTTGGATGTTTGTATGTTACTTAAACAAGTTTTGAAATGTTATTATATTTATTCAAATCATATTGGTTTTTAAAGGTTTATATACTAGTTTGGTGTATGTGTTTGGTGGACGATGGATGTTTGTATTGTTGTGTATGCTATTGTTGGGAATGTGTGTTGGGATAAAGCATGTACAAAACAGGTACAGGTTTTTGTGAATTTTGCAAAACAGCAAAAATTTGTTTTTTATTTTTTTCCATATGAGCGACCGCATGCTGTGCGGTCGCTGACCATTATTAGCGACGGCTAAATATTTGAGGCGATTAGCGACCGCATGCGGTCGCTGACACGTGGACCACGTCAGCTTTGGCAATGGACCATGCTGACTCAGCTTAGCGACCGAATTTGTCAATTTGGTTGCTCATATCTGTCGTAGATAAGTCGGTCGCTAATAGTGGTCGCTGATGTGTATCCCAGTGACCAGATTTTGTGCGAGCGGTCGCTAATAAACCTTTTTCTTGTAGTTCCAGTTGGTATTTTTAAATGGTTGCACCAACTCAACCGAGAAAAGGTTTGCACATTGACCTAGTGATGTAACACTGCTTAACTGGTCTGTGAAACCGAGATTCGTTAGGGTCCGGGGGCTTGATTATGCGGAGGGAAGGTGTTCGGCACCCCCCGACATCCGTGTTACCACGGTGACCGCCACTTTTCAATTTAAATTATTATATGAATCTGTGTGTATGTGTGTGGGTCAATGTGCAATTATCTGGAAGTAGTGTTATGCCTCGTTTGCACCTATATACAAAGGGTTTGAATTTTTTATAAAAGTTCAGTTTTAACAAGATATAGCAGTGATTTTTTGTAAAAGTGGTTTTTCAAACCCTTAAGCTTAATAGTAATTGAGGCCTTTGATACTTCCATTTTATTATGTGTTCGACTTGATTGCTTTTTTTTCGAGATGCGAGGCATCTTCGAGAAAATAATGTACAAAGCAGTGCCGAACTCCTTGTGGGCATGAGAGTCATCTAAGGAAATTCAAACACCGTGAATAATTTACAAGCCAATTACAGCTAAAAATGTCAATCACGGGAAATGAATCTATATTCAGGAGACTGAATCTATGATCACATGATTCCTAGGCTCACATGATGTTGCAATTTGTATGAAAGCTGTAAACATTTATATATATAAAAGTTGTATATATATATATATATATATATATATGAACGATCAACCACCATGAAGTAAACTCCACAGGGGATTGGAAATGTAAATATATAAAAGCGATAAATATATATATAGAGACGATCAACCGCCACGAAGTAAACTCCAGGCGGGACTAAATGTAAGTATATATATATATATATATATATATAAGAAATAAAAAGCCACGGATCGAAGTCCAGGTGTAGACACTCGAAATTTTGTATTCCTGTTACTAACATTGTAGGAGGGCAGAATCGTCTTTCAGAAATAACCCTAAAGGACAAAGCAGTTGCAGTTCCAGAAATTCCACCGGAGAAGCCTTTTCAATCTCGGACATAACCCTGAGATATTCAATCCCAGAAATGACACCGGGAGTTTTAGTCTCAACCTCATAGATAACCCCGAGGAGTGCAGTTACAGTTCCGGAAATAACCCCGAAAAAGCTCATTTCAACCTTTGCAGTCAGCTTCAACCTTGGAGATAACCCTGAGGCACTCAGTCCAAACCCGAAGATAACATCAAGGGGTCAAGCACACCTCAGAGACAACCCTAAGGACATTCCGCACTTGCAGCAGCCAATCTTAGAGATAACCCTGAGCAACGACTTCTTTATCAGCCCATACCAGAGATAACCCTGGTGAGGGGCAAAATCATCATTTTGCCACCTTGATCCCACATGCGCGCCGTCTCAACACATTTTGACATACATTCCTCACAACAGTATCCCACAAGAACAAAATAGCTGCAATCCCGAGTGACTATTACACAGGACAGCACACCGAATAAAATTTGAAGACTTGAAGACCAAGGGCATGGTCCCATCTTCCTGACTTCGTACAACCTCTAATCCCATGTCATTTGTGTAGCTCTCGACAATAGCACTATGTAAAAGGTCTAATACACCTCAATCGGAGGCCCGAATTGAAGTTCTAAAAGTTTGAGCGGACAACACATTGCATACGTGTATGTACTTTGAGAGAGTAGGACCAGAGAGGCAGGGAACCCCGGGCGACCAAGTAGTGCACTGACTCCCCCCTCTATAAATAGAGGGCTTGGGGTGGCCATTTTGTAAGAAAAAATGGAAAGGAAGCCCTATCTAATTTGCTCTGTACACACTATAAACTGAGTGTTTTCTCATTTTAAACACTTGTGAGCTCATATAATGCTATATTTTTTACCGATGGAAACCGAGTGTTCATCCATTTAAAGCTATAGAAGTCTTCTTTGGCAGTCCACTGTAAGCCTTCTTACACCTTTCAAAGCCTTTTCTCCACATTTTGCACACACCGTTCTTCACGTTGAGAGTCGTGTTGCGTGTGTATGTCCGAACTTCATTCAGTTTTTTTTCATTTTTATATATATATATATATATATATATATATATATATATATATATATATATAAAGCGTGGGTTGAACTCTATTCGATGAGCCTGGATTTATATTCTAAACGTTTATTGCTTTTATATATATATATATATATATATATATATATATATATATATATATACTCGTTCTATACTGACTGGATTTTATATCCGGATTTTTATATCCTATATTTATATATATATATATATATATATATATATATATATATATATATATAAAAGCAATAAAAGTATATATATATATATAAATACTTTTATATACTTTTATATATATATATATATATATATTTTATTGCTTTTATATATATATATATATATACACACGTATATAGGCCACGGATCCTATCCGGGAGTCCGAACAGGGTTAAATTGCAGACCAAATTTTTTAATTTTTTTTAGAACAACTTAAAAAATAAAAATAAAAATTTATGGAACTTAAATTTTTTCATAATACAATGTTTTGGGCGTGATTTGGATACCTATACCAAAAAATATATTTACAGTCTACACAAACTGTAGAGACATGTTTTGTTATATGTATCCAAATCACACCCAAAATATTGTATTATGTAAAAATTCCAGTTCCATAAATTTTTTTTTTAGTTGTTCTAAAAAAAAGCAAAAAAAAAAGGTCCATATTTTAACAAAATGTGGGAGTCCGGACTAGATCCAAACTCTATATATATATATATATATATATATATATATATATATTCTGTCAGGCCTGGAGTTTACTTTGTGACCTTTTACTGCTTTATTTACGTTTCATCCCGCCTGGAGTTTACTTCGTGGCAGTTGATCGTTTTTACTGTTTTATTTACATTTCGTCCCGCCTGGAGTTTACTTCGTGGCGGTTGATCGTATTTAATACTTTATTTACATTTTCGATCCCCCATGGAGGTGCTTTGTGGTGGTTGATCGTGTCTCTCTCTATATATATTTACCGCTTTTATATATTTACATTTTCAGTCCCCCATGAAGTTCGCTTCGTGGTGGTTGACAGTCTGTATATATATATATATATTTATAGCTTATATATATATATATAACTGCTTACAACTTTCATATAAACTGCTACATCATGTGAGCCTAGGAATTATGTGATCACAGATTTAGTCTCCTGAATCTAGATTCGGTTCCCGTGATGGACATTTTCGGCTGTAAACAGCTTGTACATTATTCACAGTGTTTGAATTTCCTTAGACGGCTCTTATTCCCACAAGGAGTTCGGCACTGCTATGTATATTATTTTCTCGAGGATGCCTCGCATCTAGAAAATAAAATCAATTAAACCGAACACTTAATAAAATGGAAGTATCAAATGCCTCAATTACTATTGAGCATAAGGGTTTGAAGGAACCTCTTTTACAAAACCTCACTGCTATATCTTGTTAAAACTGAATTTTTACACAAATTCAAACCCTTTGTATATAGGTGCGAACAAGGTATAGCACTACTTCTAAATAATTGCACATTAACCCCCCCACGCACACATTCATATAACAGTTTAATTAAAAAAGTGGTAGTCACCGTGGTAACACGGATGTCGAGGGGTGCCTAAAACCTTCCCTCCGCATAAGCAAGTCCCCAGACCCTAACGAATATCGGTTTCACAGTCTAGTTTAGCAATGTTACATCGCGTGGTCAATGTGCAAACCTTTTTTCGGTTGAGTTGGTGCAACCATTTAAAAATACCAACTGACGACTCTTACAGTCCAATCGTCGACATATACATGTCGGACCTTTTAATAACTTGTTTTTTCAAACAAATCTCACATAACATAAGAACACCAAAAGACAAGAACAGAAAAGTGATAGTAAAAATCCCGACGTCGACAGGTGGCGACTCCGTTGGGGACATCCAGTAAGATAACTTAAGCCGCTAGTACAGACTTTTCAAAACTATTACATGCTTGTGTGTGGATGTTGCATTTACATTTTGATGAATGTGTATGAATGCATTTTACTTACTGCACTTAATGCTTTACACTATATATGCATATGATATTAGTGCTTCGCACATATCATCATTACCATAACGGTGAAACATGTTGCATGTGAATGTATGTTGTGTGGTTTCTCCGCCAGAAGGATATTCTGTCGGTGTTTGATTACTGGACTCGTAGGGAGACTAATTCCAACGAGGCTCAGGAAACGCACCACCCAGATTCGCTCCAATTGAAAGACCGGATTAACTTCCCGTCAAGTAAATTATGATGATCTGGGAACCTTTATGCCAAAAAGTCACGAGAGTAACCTAAGATAGGTCAGCCTCTGATAAACCAAACGCGGAGGAAAGTCTCTTCATGCTTTCCATTTTCAGTAACTTGTAAAGTCAAATACCTATAATTTCATTCCATGTCAATCTCTATATAATGGAAAACATGAAGAATATGTGTATATGCATATTAAATCCTGGCATGCTATCAACTGACATCCGTTTTGCAAGATAATACTCCTAAAACGGACACATTATGATAGCATGTAAATATTTATACATTCCCTTAGACTAAACTACATAAGTTTTTATAGGGAAATAATTGGGCATGTTACCCGTTCAAAGTCCAAAAAGGCAACGAGCCTACAGCCAATTATGTCATCATCTGATCAAACTAATCTTGCTCCTGTCTCTCGTGAAGAGTTTGATGGATTAAGCAAACAAATTATAGATTTGGTTGTTCTTCTTAAAGAACTACACCAGTCTACTCAGGGTCTACGAATACCCATACATATAGAATCCTCTACACATGGAGGAACACAAGGTGCAGAACAAGCAAATCCAATACATGAGCTTCAGCTGGATAAGTCCAACAAAATTCCTAAAAACACCCATCTCAAAGAAGATCCAGACACCGGTGATATCAGGAAAAAAGTCCTTCAAATGGAAGAGACTATTCGGTCAATAAAAGGGATTGGAGCACACGGGAGTGTCTCATATGTCGATCTTTGTCCCTGGTGTTCATTATCCAGAGAAGTTCAAGACTCCTGACTTTAAAAAGTATGATGGGTTGGGAGATCCTTACCCACATTTGAAAGTGTTCATTGGAGAACTCGGATCTTATGCCAAAGATGAGAAGCTCAGAATGCAGCTGTTTCAAAAGAGTTTGACTGGAGAAGCCCGATCATGGTATACCAGATTAGACAATTTTAAGATCTATAGCTGGGAGGAACTAGCTCATGCCTTCCTCAGTCAGTACAGCTTCCAGTCTCAGATGGCTCCAGACTGGAACCAAATTACCAAGGTCAAGAAACAAGCCAATGAGTCTTTCTAAGAGTATGCTCAAAGGTGGAGGCGCCTTACTGCTCAAGTTATTCCCTCTATGACTGAGTCGGAAATGGTGATAACCTTCATAGACATACAAGAAGCTCCCTTCTATGAGAGAGTCTTAGCTGGAATTGACAAGCCATTTTTTGAAATGATCAAACATAGAGAGATGGCTAAAATGGGATTGAAGTCAGGAAAGATCCAAGACCTAGCCGCTCTAAAAGCTATTGCTGAGCACATCCAGTCCAGAACTTCTGGAAACAACCCCCGGAGGGTCCGTAAGAAGAAAAAGGAGGATGTTTCCTTGATACTACAAGGCCAAAAAGGAAGTCAAAACTTGCCTATCCAAAGGAGAAATTATTCCCCCTTTCAAGCACAGTCTTCAATCCCTCTATTGCGAAAGAGTGGAGAAGTTAGACGCAATCGAGTGTTCACACCCCTAGGGGAATCACTCGAGAATATTCTCATTCTTTTGACTACTCAAAAGAAAATTATTTAGACACTCGAAATTTTCTGCATACCTGTTATGAACATTGTAGGAGGGCAGAATCGTCTTTCAGAGATAACCCTGGAGGACAACTCAGCTCAATATCAGAAATCACACTGAAGAAGGCCGTTTCATCTCGGAGATAGCCCCGAGATACTCAGTCTCTGTCCCAGAAATAACACTGGGAAAGACAGCATCAACCTTGGAGATAACCCCGAGAAATTCAGTTGTAGTTCCGGAGATAACCCCGAAGATGCTCATTTCAACCTATACAGTCAGCTTCAACCTCGAAAATCACACCGAGGCACTCAGTTCCTATCCCGGACATAACCCCGGGAGGTCAGGCACACCTCAGAGATAACCCTGAGGATATCCAGTACTTGCAGTAACCCAATCTCAGAGATAACCCTGAGAAACGACTACTTTATCAGCCCAAAATGGAGATAACCCCGATGAGGGGCAAAGTCATCATTTTTCCACCTCGATCCCACACGCGCGCAATATCTCACAAGAACCAAGGAGTTCCAATCCCGAGTGATTACTACGCAAGGAAGCACACCGGATAGAATTTGAAGCCTAAAGACCAAGGGCTTGGTCCCATCTTCTTGACTTTGTACAACCTCTAATCACATGTCAATGCA
The DNA here is from genome assembly GCA_020205615.1 of Panax quinquefolius. Classification (NCBI taxonomy): domain Eukaryota; kingdom Viridiplantae; phylum Streptophyta; class Magnoliopsida; order Apiales; family Araliaceae; genus Panax; species Panax quinquefolius. The sequence goes on from JAINUW010000555.1 coordinate 727,352, forward strand.
TAGCTCTCGACAACAGCAGTCCGAAATAGGTCTTATACACCTCAATCGGATGCCCATATTGAAGTTTCAAAAGCTCGAGTGGACATTATTTTGCATAAATGCATGTACTTTGAGACGATGGGACCCACGGAGACCAGGCACCACCCGAGGCGACCACAGTGCATCTACTGGCCACTGCGCAGTATACCTCTGACTCCCCTATATAAATAGAGGGATTGGGGTGGCCATTTTGTAAGAGAAAATGGTGAGGAAGCCCTATCCAATTTGCTCTGTACACACCCTAAACTGAGTGTTTTCTCATTTTAAACACTTGTGAGCTTATATTCAGTCACATTTTTACCAGCAGGAGCCGAGTTTTCATCCATTTAAAGCTATAGAAGTCTTCTTTGGTAGTCCAATGTAAGCTTTCTTACACCTTTTAAAGCCTTTCTCTTCTAATGTGCACACACTGTTCTTCACATTGAGAGTCGTGTTACGTGTGTATGCCCAGACTTCAGTCTGTGGGTTTTATTTCCTTGTATATATATATATATATATATATATATATATAAATTTTTGTCAAACTATGTTCGATGAGCCTTGATTTTACATTTGGTGCGTTTACTTATTTTATATATATATAGCGACAAATCGCTGAAATGATAAACCGAGCCGAGATCGATATATATCCTGTGCGTTTATTGCTGATATATATATATATATTTACATTTCAGTCAGGCCTGAAGTTTACTTCGTGGCCTTTTACTAATTTATTTTTATTTCGTCCTGCTTGCAGTTTACTTCGTTGCGGTTGATCGTTTTTACTAATTTATTTATATTTTGTCCCACTTGGAGTTTACTTCGTGGTGGTTGATCGTCTTTACTACTTTATTTACATTTCTAATCCCCCATGGAGGTGCTTCGTGGTGGTTGATCATGTCTCTCTATATATATATATTTACCGCTTTTATATATTTACATTTCTGATCCCCCATGGAGGTGCTTCGTGGTGGTTGATCATGTCTGTATATATATATTTACAGCTTTTATATATATAACTGCTTACTACTTTCATACAAATTGTGGCATCATGTGAGCCTAGGAATCATGTGATCACAGATTCAGACTACTGAATCTAGATTCGGTTCCCGTGATGGATATTTTCAGCTGTAAGCAGCTTGTAAATTATTCACGGTGTTTGAATTTCCTTAGATGGCTTTTCTAGGTTGTGGTAGTGCAACCATTTAAAAACACCAACTGGTGACTCTTACAGTCAAATCGTTGACATATAAATGTCGGACCTTTTCACAACTTGTTTTTTCAAATAAATCTCACCTAACATGAGAACACCAAAAGACAATAACAGAAGAGGGACAATAAAAATCTCGACGTCGACAGGTGGTGACTCTGATGGGGCCTCCAGTAAGAGGACTTAAGCCACTACTACAAGCTTTTCAAAACTATTATATGCTTGTGTGTGGATGTTGCATTTACATTTTTTGATGAATGTGTACGAATGCATTTTTTACTTTCATCGACCGCGAAGATATCTATCTGTGATATTAGTGCTTCGCACATGTCATCATTCCCATAACAGTGAGAAACGTTGCATGTGAATGTATGTTGTGTGGTTCCTCCACCAGGAGGCTATCCTGTCAAAGTTTGATTACTGGACTTGTAGGGAGACTAATTCCAACGAGACTCAAGAAAGGCACCACCTAGATTCGCTCCAATTGAAAGACCGAATTAACTTCCCGTCAAGTAAATTACGATGATCTAGGAACCTTCATGCCAAAAAGCCGCGAGAGTAACCTAAGATAGGTCAGCCTCTGATAAACCAAACGCGGAGTAAAGTCTCTTCATGCTTTCCATTTTCAATTACTTGTAAAGACAATTACTTATAATTTCATTCCATGTCAATTTCTGTGTAATGGAAAATATGAAGAATATGTGTACATACATATTAAGGCTTGACATGCTATCAAATGACACCCGTTTTACAGGATAATATTCCTAAAATGGACACATTATGATAGCATGTAAACATTTTATACATTCCTTAAGACTAAACTACATAAGTTTTTGTAGGGAAACAATTGGGCCTGTTACCTGTTCAAAGTCCAAAAAGGCCACAAGCCTACAACCAATTATGACTTCATCTGACCAGTCTAATCCTGCTCCTGTCTCTCGAGAAGAGTTTGACGATTTAAGTAAAAAAATTATAGATTTGGATATTCTGCTTAAAGAACTACACCATTTTATTCAGGGTTCATGAATGCCCGTACATATAGAATCCTCTACACATGGAGGAACACAAGGTTCGGATAAAACAATTTCGGAACTTCAGTTGGATACAACCAACAAAATTCCTGAAAATACCAATCTCAAAGAAGATCCAGACACCGGTGATATTAGGAAAAAAGTCCTTCAAATGGAGGAGACCATTCGGTCTATAAAAGGGATTGGAGCACACGGGAGTGTCTCATATGCCGACTTTTGTATATTCCCTGGTGTTCATTATCCAGAGAAGTTCAAGACTCCAGACTTTGAAAATTATGATGGGTTAGGAGATCCTTACACACACTTGAAGGTATTCATAGGAGTACTCGGATCTTATGCCGAGGATGAAAAGTTCAAAATACAGCTGTTCCAAAAGAGTCTAACTTGAGAAGCCCGATCATGGTATACCAGATTAGACATTTCTAAAATACATAGCTGGGAAGATTTAGCTCATGCCTTCCTCAGTCAATACAGTTTTCAGTCTCAGATGGCTCCTGACCGGTACCAAATTACCAAATTCAAGAAGTAGTCTAATGTGTCTTTCAGAGAGTATGCTCAAAGGTGGAGGCGCCTTGCTGCTCAAGTTATTCCTTCTATGACAGAGTCAGAAATGGTGATGACCTTCATAGGCATACAAGAAGCTCCTTTCTATGAGAGAGAGTCTTAGCTGGCATTGGTAAGCCATTTTCTAAAATGATCAAACATGGAGAAATGGCTGAGATGAGATTGAAGTCAGGAAAAATTCAAGACCTAGCCACTTTGAAAGTTGTTGATGAGCACATCCAGTCTGGAACTTATGGAAATAACCTCAGGAGGGTCCATAAAAAGAAAGAGGAGGATGTTTCCTTGATACTACAAGGTCAGAAAGGCAGTCAGAACATGCCTATCCAAAGGAGAAACTACTCCCATTTTCCAGCACAGTCTTCCAACCCCACATTGACGAAGGGTGGAGAAGTATGATGCAATCGAGTGTTCTCACTCCTAGGGGATTCGCTCGAGAATGTTCTCAATCTTCTGACTACTCAGAATAAAATTACACATCTTCTTCCACCAGCCAACCCGAATGGGAAGGGTTACAATGCTACACGGAAGTGTGCTTATCCTGTCGGGGTATCGAGACATGACCAACCTGACCAACCTCATGTGCAAGACAACTCTCTTCCTCAACACAAAGAATAAGAGGTTAATATGATTAATTGGAGCAGTGGACAAAGTTCCAATTTCATTGTTGAATATTCCCAAACCAGCAAAGATGGTGCTGACAAATGGAATTACACACAATTCCAGTTTATGATGGAACGAAAGATTAAAGCTCTTTGTAAGCAAGTAAATGAAATGGCATAACTGGTGATCCATTAACACCAAGTCACACGCCAATTAGTTAGTCAGGAGCATGCTAGTCTCCTTCCTTTTGTTATGAATACTCCATCATCGTCTTCAGAAAGTGAAACACTGGAGGACAAAGTTGTGAAGAGAACAAGTGCCAAAGCCCGTCAGGATTTTTGCAACAAAAGGGAATTTACATACCTTGGCTAACCTATAGAGGAGATATTTCAGATGCTGATCAATGAAGGAAGAATTACTGGCCTTCAACCTCCAATAAATCCCCATTCCGGATGATTCAATTCTAATGGACTATGCCAGTATCACTCTCCTTCTCGCGGTCACAGCACAAAAGAATGTTGGGCACTCCGCCACCTCATTCAAAATTTAATTGACAGCGGTGTCCTGCAGATGGCAGATGATGACACTTTGTTACTCGAGAGTGGGAAAAATGTCCTAAAAATGAAAGGACGGTGTAGCAGTTATATCCACTGAGGATGATTTGGCTGCCAGACCACTTACAATACAAACAATTCAACTCAAAGGTGCTGACAATCCTTTAAAAGTGGCTGCACCAGAGCTAATTCTCTTGCCATTTAGGCCACAGTATCCTGTTGTCAGCTTGAAAAAAGTCCCATGGAATTATGGGCAGGTTGGAGGATCTACATCACACACAATTATTGTAGTATCGAAGGAAAATCCAATGTATCTTCCCCATCGGGTGATGAAGTCCACCACCAAATGAAATGGGAAGGTTCCCATGGAGAAAATTGAAGAGTTCCTCCATACCAAGAGCTATAATAAAGCCAAGGTGGTTTTAAGCTTGAGAGAAGCTCCACAACAAATTTCCATACTAGACTTGGTTTTCTCTTCCGTTGATTACAGGAAGATCTTTCTAAAGGTCTTGGAAGAAGCCTATTTACCAAAATCAGTGGATGTGGAAAAATTCCAACATCTAGTTGATCACATTTTTAAAAACAATGTGATATCTTTCACTGATGAAGACATACCCACTGAAGGGATTGGTCATTACAAGTCGTTGCACATAGCGGTTTTGTCCTCCGGATACATGGTGGGAGGAGTCTTGATAGATGGAGGTTCATGTTTAAATATATGTCCTTATGCTACCTTGGAGAAGATGAATATCAATCCCAAGAAAATCAAAAGCAGCCATACAGTTATCAAAGCTTTTCATGGGTCCCGACGAAACGCCATTGGAGAGATTGAACTACAAGTGGAGATTGGTCCGCATACATTCAGTGTATCCTTTCACGTGCTCAGAATAGCTACAGGATACAATCTGCTTTTGGGAAGACCATGGATTCATATGGCCAGAGCCGTCCCTTCCACCCTTCATCATCAACTTAAATACATTATCAATAATAGCTTAATCATTGTCAATGCTGAGTTGGAATGTCCTGAATAAGGTGACATACCACTCATCAGATTCAATTCAGAAGTTGAGCCAGTCAGTTTCTATGCCCTGGAGGTGAGCAACACTCATTACCATCCCATTGGGGCTCCACATCTCACACCCAAGATTTCTGCCGAAGTAATGTCGGCCACTCAAGAGATGATGTTATTGGGTCATCAACCTAGACAAGGGTTGGGCAAAGATAATCAAGTCATTAAGTACCCAATTCAAGTTCCTAGTCAAACAGGGACAGCTGGATTAGGTTATTCTGCTAGCTCCAGTCATAGGAATCCTCATAAGCACAAATAGATTCATTCATCTTCAGCCACACGACGATTATCTCCACCTACAAATATTGAGCCTCTACAGTCTTCGGTAAAGGTTCCAGCCCATGTTATGGCCATGCTATTTCCCAAACCGATACCGGTTAGAGCAAAAGAGGTCCTTATTCCTGATCCCGAAGTGGACGAAAGAGAACGGAAATGTAAACAAGACATCGCCAGGAGTTTGTCTCATCTACGCATCCTTTTACATGATGAGCACACAAATAGATACACTCTAGACGATGATTGTTCCGACATTATGGTAATCATTCGGGAGAAGGAGGACGATTATAGTCCCTTCATTATTTTCGTCCACCAGAACTTCACCCTTGACAATTACAGCAGCACTCCTTGCATTCGTTGCCAAGGGTGAAAAGGCGTAAACCCTCGCCTACATGTAGATAGCTTTTTAATCGCTTATTTTTTACATACATTATTAGCAGTTGTTTTGTCTGTACATGCTAACACTTTGTATGATTGTACAGTTACATATATTAAGTGAAAGCATATTTTGTTTCAGGGCTATGAATTTAGATGTGTCTGTACTTGCTGATGAGGTGCCTTTTCTCCACAAGGACTGTAACTTTGATGAAAAGTTGGACTCAGACTTGATGGAAATACAAGAGGACATTGAGATACCTCAAGAGATCAAAGAATGGGTCTAAGACAAACCCAAATTTAATCTTGGTCAAACCACCTCATTCAATCTCGAAACCTTAGAAAGCCCTAGGTTGATCCAGATTGGTACAGACCTCACTCCAAACCAAAGGAATGACATTGTTGCGCTATTAACCCAATTCCAGGATGTGTTTGGATGGTCTCACGAAGATATGGTGGGTTTGTCCATGGACATCGTCGTCCATCGCCTTCCCATTAAAGAGGGATTCAAGCCAGTCAGGCAGAAGCTCAGGCGATTAAAACTTGAGTGGAGTTTAAAGGTTAAAGAAGAAATTGTGAAATAATTTCAAGTTGGCATCATCATGGTGTCTATATATCCTAAATGGCTATCCAACATAGTCCCCGTGCCTAAACTGGGAGGAAAGGTGTGAGTTTGTGTGGATTACCGGGATCTGAATAAAGCTTGCCTTAAGGATAGCCTTCCCGTGCCATTTATCCACATTCTCATTTACAATACTGCTCAATATGACATGTACTCCTTAGCTGACTGCTTTGTGGGGTATCATCAAATTATGGTTTGTTGACTTATGTCACACTCCATGTTTTGATGATAACCCTATTATTCCACTAATCATGCTATATAACATTTCAGGGAAAGATATGACATTTCAGGAACATCAAGGAGGAAATTACAAAGTCAAGAAATCCTTGAAGAAAGAAAAGCAAATTGAGTCCTAGGAATATATGTAAGATCTTAGCATTTATTACTTTCCAATATAAGGCTCTAGGACATGTGCATTGTATATATACTTGTATTCACATATTCGATGCGACATACTGATTCAATAGCTCATGATATGCATGGCCAAAATTCGTCAACATAAATTAAGGGATCAAATCCTGTTAAACAATTTATATACGATAGTCTGGAGTAAATGTTGATTGAATAAATTACCATAAATTATGCATCAATCTGACTCACGAATAGGGATAGCATGAGTCATGCATGATCTAAGGAATTTAATTGGGTACTCAATATATGATAAGTAATATGGTAACCAGTCAACAAATAATTTATAGTAACACAAATGTTGACTTTCGGCATTCAAGTAATTGGTATAGTGGAAAGCTGTAACAGGTAATATCTCCCACGTGACGGAAACCAACTGGCCCAAAATCACTGATAGCGTGATATCTCAAAATCACGAGTAAACAGATTCTTGGTGATGTAAAACGAACTGAGCATATCATGATTGTCGTGGAAACTGCAAGATTTATGCAATATAATTTAAACGCTTATATCACAGTAGTAAGTCTTAGCAACGGTAATACTTTTGAGTTGCTTATAAACACTAAATTCATTAATAAAGAAAGATAAGAAAAATATGTACTATATCACAAAGCATACAATCTACTAAACTGTTTTTCTTATTGATCATTATTGATTGCACTAAGAAAGAGCTTCGGCTAAGAAGGTCGTGTAGAACATACTCTGGTAATATTCATCTTGCATATCATTACATACTAGAGCCTTGAATTGGTAAGTGATATATTGCTTGATCATTAGACCTCTAGTGTGTATCTTATCTTTTCTTATACAACTCAATATTCTCTAAAGTGTAGTTCTGTTTGGGTTACTGGATCATTACAATTAAGTTTGAAGAAAGCTTAGGTGCTTAAGAGTGCATAGGTGCACAAGGAACAAAGGTGTTCAAATTGTTGGAACTTGCATTGTAATTGGAAAAGTTTAATAAAAGTGAGTCTCCAATACTAGTTGGTATTGGACGTGGATTAGGCTACTATTCTAGAGGGTAGTAGTTGAACCACGTAAAAATTCTGGTGTTTATGTGATTATTTTTTTGTGGTTTATTATTCAGTAGCCTGCATTCTATATCCATTCATATCACTTAACTAATTCTGTAAATTATTTTATCATAATCAACTTTATCAAACGTTAAGATTTAAAATTATAATTTTAAAGTGATACATAAGTTCAATATCCTGTTTTCATATTTTAACGTACAAAGATATAGAATCTAGCTTTCTGCATTAAATATCCAAAGGAATTTTTAATTAATAAAAGTTGGACATAGTTTGTGCTTACACTTATTCAACCCCCCTTCTAAGTGTACTTACTTAAATTTCATTTGGTATCAAAGCTTGGCTCTACTTATCTTGGTCTTAAAGGTGACTTGTAAGGAAAGATTCTGACATGGCACAACATGGAAATGCTCATCACGAAGGTCAATCAACAAACCGACCTCCACTACTCTTTGGAACAGAGAACTATAATTTCTGGAAATTTTGAATAAAGATATATCTTAAGCAAGACCCATGGGAATGGTGGGTGGTGGAGAATGGACCAGTAATCCCAAGGAAAGATGATGGCACTCCAAAAACTCTACTTGAGATGGACTCAACCGAAACATACATGGTGTCATACGATTCAAAAGTAATGAACACTCTTCTCAGCGGCATGGTGCAATCCAAAATAGATAAAGTTTCTTCATGCAACACGTCAAAGGAGATATGGGATACCCTAGTGATAAGTCACGAAGGAACTTCCAAAGTACGAGAAGTTAAGCTAAGTATGCTCATGCATGACTACGAAATGTTCAAACTGGAAAGAGATGAAACAATCAAAATGTCTCAAGCACGATTTTTGGTACTTATAAATTCTTTAAAGTTGCTCGACAAGTCAATTCCACAAAGCGAAATCAATCGTAAGCTATTTCGGGTTATGCCCAAAAGGTTTGCATCTAAAATTACTGCTCTTCAAGACTCCGTCAATATCTCTTCTATGGATACATTAACTCTCTTTGGTGAACTAGAAGAATATGAACATCAATTGAAAAGATATGATAACGAGGAAGAAGTTCCTCGAATGAAAGTGCTAGCTCTAAATGCAGGAATTGAAGAAGAACTTGAAAACTACTCGGATGATGAAATAGCTATGATCTCAAGGAGACTCAAGGGACTACTTCAGAGAAAGAATAAAAGAAGGAATACATTCAATTCAAACCAATTCAAAGCTAAGCAAACCGAAGAAACTTGTTTTGAATGCGGACGACCAGGCCACTTCAAGAAGGATTGCTTCCAACTCAAAAACAAAGGGAAGCAAGGAAATAAAGAGTCCAAAAAGAATAAAGCCTTCTTAACATGGAGTGACGATGAAGAATCTGATGTGGAGATAAATGTGAATGATGAACTGGCTCAAATATGCTTCATGGGACTTGAAGGTGAATCTAGTGAGGTATCTCTTTCTGATGTTATCACTTTGAAACAAGAAAATGAAAATTTGAAAGAAAAAAATATATACCTAAAAGATCTAGTAAATACTCTAATGGGTGAAGTAGAAGCACTAATAGATGAAAAGAAAGAATTAGAAAAAATAACACACACAAATGAGGAAAAGCATTAGCTGCGAAAAATGATTACTTAGATAATTATAATAAAATATTGTTCAACAAAGTAAAATAGCTAAATGATGAAGTTGAAAAATTAACAAATAAAATAAAAATGAGAGATGTGTGCATTGATGCATTTGGTGATGAATCGGTTAATAAAATACTTCCAACTAATGAACTTCAAAAGGAAATAGAGTCATTAAAAACCTCTCTAGCTAAATTTGTTCATGGGGAAGAAAATCTAAATGTCATGCTAGGAAAACAAAGACCCAGTTACGATAAACAAGGCATTGGTTATAACTCAGCATATAGAAAAGAAGTTGAAATTCTTAAATCTAAATCATCATTTAAGTTAAATTATTGTACACCTTTTATTACTTGCAAAAATTGTAGCATTAAAGGACACCTAGAGACAAACTACTTAAGAAAGAAAAATAAAAATCAAAGTAAAACAATATGGGTAAAGAAAGGTGATTTGATCTCAACTAACACAAGTGGACCCAAAAAGATATGGGTACCAAAAAGATAAATTGTATCTTTCTTAAATAGGTATGCTTCAAAGCCAAAGTATATTCTCAAAAGTGGATTCTTGACAGTGGATGTTCACGCCACATGACGGGTGACAAATCTAAGTTTGTGGAACTAAATATCAAAAAGAAACATGGAACAGTCACGTTTGGTGATAATCGGTCATGTGAAATAATCGGCAAAGGTAAAATCAGAAATGGTAAGGTTAATATTAATAATGTTCATCTAGTAAATGGCTTAGAATTCAATCTAATCAGTGTGAGTCAATTAATGGATAATGAACATCGGGTGAATTTTGAAAGAAACAAATGTACTATTTCACATGGTACTAACAATGCTATTTTAGTTGACCAAAGAGAAGGGAATATATATACTCTTGATTTTGAGCAACAGGAGGAAGAGTTATGTTTGGAAACAATTCAAGATGAAGCAAACTTATGGCATAGAAGAATGGGACATGTACATATGGACCTAATCAAAAAGTTATCATCAAAGAATCTAGTGAAAGGACTACCCAAAATGAATTTTGAGAAGAAAGGTATCTGTGAGCCGTGTCAACTTGGAAAACAAGTAAAAACATCATTCACAGCCAAAAACATGGTATCAACTTCTGCTCCCTTATAACTATTACATTTTGATTTATTTGGACCCGAGAGGCATGCTAGTCTAAATGGTAAATTTTATTCCTTTGTGATTGTTGATGATTTCTCTAGATACACATGGGTACTATTTCTTAGAACTAAAAATGAAGCATTCAAAGAATTTGAAAAGCTGATTAAAAACTTGGAAACTAAATACCGTCTTAATCTCATAAAAATTCGAAATGACCATGGTACTGAGTTTTAAAAGGATTTCATTATATTCTGCAATCAAAAAGGAATTACTCATGAGTTCTCAGCACCTAAAACTCCCCAACAAAATGGAGTAGTAGAAAGGAAGAATCGAAAATTACAAGAAACAGGTAGAACCTTAATTCAAGAGAGTAAACTTCCTATTAAATTTTGGGTCGAAGCTGTAAACACATCATGTTATGTACTAAATAGAGTGTTGATCCGTCTAATCATTTTGAAAACACCATATGAATTATTAAATATTCGTCTTCCTAATATAAGCTATTTTAAAGTATTTGGATCTAAATGTTTTATTCTTGACACTAGTGGGAACTTGGGCAAGTTTGATGCTAGATCATATGAAAAAATATTTATTGGCTACTCATAAAATAGTAGAGCATATCGCATTTATAATGTGCAAAAGATGTGTATCGAAGAATCTATACATATCAAATTTAACGAATCTAACCATGTTATTCCAAAAGAAAGAGAGAAAGATGCAGGAAATTTAGAGACTGCTGCAAATCCAGCTTACCACATAAAGCAAAACTGCAAGACCATGGAACCAATCTAGCAAGATGGATTAGAAGAAAATCAAGAACATATCTAGCAAGCTGAAATGAACGAACAACAAGACCATGATTCAGAAACTACTGAAGAAGTGATACATGACATTCAACTTCCATACTCAGCAAGATACATCAAAAACCATCCTCCCGATAACATCATTGGAAACTTAAATGATAAAGTTATTACAAAAAGAAAAGCACAAAATATGTGTGCTTTCTCAGTATTTCTATCCTAAATTGAACCAAAGAACGCCAAAGAAGCCATACTTGATGAAAATTGGCTACTAGCAATGCAAGAAGAGCTACAACAATTTGAAAGATGTCAAGTGTGGGAGCTAATGCCTCCTCCAAAAGATGTATCAATTATTGGAACTAAATGGGTATTCAAAAACAAGTTTGACGAGTACGAAACAATTACAAGAAACAAAGCTAGACTAGTAGCTCAAGGGTACAATCAGCAAGAAGGAATAGACTATGGAGAAACATTTGCCCCTGTAGCTCGTTTGGAATCCATTCGAATATTATTAGCATTTGCCTGTTTCAAAAACATCAAGCTACACCAAATGGACGTCAAAAGCGCTTTTCTCAACGGTTACATAAATGAAGAAGTTTACGTAAAATAGCCTCCTTGATTCGAGCATGACAAGTTCCCTCATTACGTATACAAGCTAAAGAAGGCACTCTATGGACTCAAACAAGCCCCAAGGGCTTGGTATGAGAGATTAAGTAAGTACCTCCTATTAAATGGGTTCATACGAGGTAAAATCGACTCTACGTTATTTATTAAATGTCAAAATAAAGATATCATTATTATACAAATATATGTAGACAATATAATATTTGGTGCTACTAATAATTTCCTTTGTGAGTGGCTTTCCAAATGCATGCACAAGGAGTTTGTGTTAGGTTTGTAATATTCATAACGTAATCAAATTGCATAAAAGTTTAGCGAAAGCGAGTAAAATCAGAGTTTAAAAATTTTACAAACCATATACCCGGATCACCCTTTATGCACAATTATTAATTAAACGAAAAGATAAAGAATAAATCATACCCTTGAAGATCGAGCTTCCTCAGGTACAAGTTCACCTCCAAATCCTTTCGCGTTCAATCTTGAATCCACCGGGTTTGGTTCCTTCCTTTGATCAACGTTAGCCACCCAAATGTTTGGCCTCTAGAGGTGATCCACCAAGGAAGAAGAAAATTCAAGAAGAAGGGTGGTTGGCTAAACCCTAGTTTTTCTATCTCTATAGAAAAGGTGTACTCTCCCAACAATTGGAATTATGTCGTATGTTGAAAAAGTCACCAACCCTCATCACCCATAATAAGACTCCTCTTATTTATAGATGTGGGCAACCCACTTTAACAATTAAGGAATTGGGTTTTATTTAATTAATTAAATTCTTTTAATTAATTAAGCTCCCTAATCTTATTAGGGATAATTAATTAAACTCCTTTAACTAATTTTTCTTCCTAATCCAATTAGGAATAAATGAGAGTACTCATATTAAATTAATTCCTAAACTCTTTTAGAAATTAAAATAATAATAATTGTAATAATATTAATAAGACTCCTCTTATTAATTTATATTTAATATTTCTAAAATATTAAATAATAATATTAGGCTATTTAATTTATTCTATCACCATAGATTAAATTAAATATACTTTTATATTATTACGATTATGCCATTAACTTCTTAAATAATTATTCTTCCTTTTATGGTGTGACCCTTTAGGTTCTCCATATTAAACCGGTTGTGAATAAATCAATTAGAACAATTCTAATCTTATTTAAATAAATAAATTAAACAATTAATTTATTTAAATAAATAATATTTATTCTACAATAGGATAAGCCTCCCTAGCGATCAACGACTTTTAGGATAATATAGATTTCAACATTAATCATTAAAGAACCTTTGAGTAAATAGTTATCGCATAATTCAATCCTTCCACCATACAATGTCCCAATTAAATATAAGACATTGAATTACCGTCAAGTCTTATTTTATTTAATTATATATATTTTCGACTCTTAAATGCACAACTCAAATAATGCAAATTAGAAACTCCTTTCTAATTTCATTCTCGCTTCGCCAAGGACTCTTTGGGTTGTCATTTATCGAATCACATAGGACATTTCTCTTCTTTTATTAGAAGTGGTAGATTCTTTATTGATCATACATTATCTCCATGTACAACTTATTATACACAAGCATACCCTTTGATATACCCAAGGGTCTTAAGGAATAAAAAGTTTATTTTAATATTAAAATAAAATGTTTATTTTAATATTAAAATAAAAGGGTTTATTTTAATTTTAAAATTAGAATTTCATGCTAACTAATTAGAGTTGGAATTGGATTACATGATAACTAATTGGAGTTGAAATTGGATTTTATTTTTCTAAAATAAAGGAGTTTATTTGTGAATAGGGAAGTAAATCCATCTTTCCTTAAATAAAGGAGTTTGTTTAGATATGAAATAAGATTTCATATTATTCAAAATAAAAGAGTTTATTTGTGAATAGGAAAGAGAATCCATGTTTCCTTAAATAAATGAGTTTATTTAAATATGAAATAAGATTTCATATTATTCAAAATAAAGGAGTTTATTTGTGAATAGGAAAGAATATCCGTGTTTCCTTTAATAAAAGATTTTTTTTTTACTTGGAATTGGATTCCATAATTAATTAAAATAAAGGAGTTTATTTTGATTAAAAATTTTGATTAAAATAAAATAGTTTATTTTATTCAAAATTGGATAAATTAAAATAAAATAGTTTTATTTTGATTTAAATTTGGATTAAAATAAAGGAGTTTATTTTGATTCAAAATTAGATTTTATACTAACTAAATTTGCCCATTAAATGATATCAATATATATATTAAATGTTTATTATTCATAAGATGAATGTTATTTATTGATGCATATGATGATGTGTATGATAATAAATGGGATTGATTATGGACTATTGACCAATATGATTGGATTTTATTTTAGTTGGATGCGTGAATGTATGGGTTTTATTAAATGGGGTCTCTGCGTTACTCGTCTTCTCTAATTTTTCTTAATGTAAATTCTATCTCTCCCTCCATGTACTTTCCCTCGATCACGATCAAGGTTTCTATTTATTTTAAATAGTTTTGTAATAGGAATAGTTAGAATTAATTTTGAAGAATTAGAGATCAAGGAGCAAGGAGCGCTTGAAGACCCGTTTGTAATGGAGCCCGGTTTAAATGTAATAGTTATATTTAAATATTATTTCTTGCACCCCTAGGGTTTGACCTTTTGGTTCACTTGGTGGCTCTAGTGAACCAAACTAGAATAAAAGTCCATAATCAATCCGTAGAATATAGTATTCTATATGTGCATGCTTATACTATATATATATTATATATTATGCAAACATGCTTCAGCATGTTCATTAATATGACGCGTATTTTATATATATATATGTGTGCATGCTACTTAAACAAGATGAGACAAATTAATAACAAACCCTCAATTTTTTATATTAAGTCCTAAGCGCTCAAAGATATTTGGAATATCGAACGTCGCTTTCTAGCATGATAAAATTAATAGAGTATTAAATATTTAATATGAGTTTGTTGTGTCACCACAAGGCAAGTATTAAGTATTTAAGATGTTAATTTATCACATTTGATGCTTATAAAGAAAATTGAACAATATTGTTTTGTTGTGTCACCACAAGGATGATATTTTTCTTTTTGAATATATGGAGTGCTAGGTTGGACTTAACTTGGATAATTTTGATTCGGATGTGCCACCACTTGATCAAAATAATCTAAGAGGCAAAATAAAAGGAGTTGCATAGTTGATGTAATTGACAAAAGTTGTCTACCTATTTATTTATATATAGTTTGTTGTGTCACCACAAGGCTATATACATTTGAAATGGGATCCTTATTCTCACTAGCAAATCTTTAATTAGATTTTGCCGAACTATATAAGTGAGGGTAATATAGTTTGAAGAAAATAGTGGGAGATACCAATTTAAAACAAGACCTAATTTATTTTGGTAATTAATAAAAGAATGTATGTTAAAATGTTGTTAATTACAAATTCATTTCTGTAATTTTACAATGTCTAAAATTACTATCATCATGAAGCATATTAGATGCTAAATTAACCGTAATAGAATTAAATGGATTGGTTAAGGAATTTAAGAATAGTTCTCATAGTTGAAAAGCTATCTTATGTCCTTAATACGCCTATCCTCAAGCAATGGTTGCGCATAATGCCTCCGAGGAAGACATTGCTACTTTTAGAAAGTGGCAAGATGATGCACTGATTGGCTCAATGCATCATGCTCAGATCTATGAAAGTAACGAGCTTCAGCCACAAGATGAAACTATGGATGCTCCTACTATATTCCCGCACATCAAGTAGTTAATGGTGAGGAAAGTAGGATCGATAGATATCGAGATATCTAAGGAGCTCTTCCGATCTAGAATGACCGATGACACTACAGTACAGATAAAAGTCCTTAACATTATCAATTTGATTGATCAATTAGGACAACAGGTTTTGTCATGGATGGAGAGTTGAGCCAAGATTTGATCTTGCACTCACTCCCGGACTCCTTTCATAATTGTTGTGAATTTTTTATATGAACAAGCTAGATATCAGCCTCGCTGATTTGCTTAACATGTTGAAAAATGTTGAGAGTCACTTTCCAACCAAGAAAGACCATGTCTTACTGGTAGGGGCCAAAGGATCTTCTAAAAAGAAGAACGATTCAAAGAAGGTAAATAGAAAGGCAAAAACAAAGGATAATAAGAACAAAACTGATACGGATAGCAAAGGAGTTTGCTTCCACTACAATAAGCCTGGACACTAGAAAGAAACTGCAAGAAGCATCTTGCAGAGGCTAACCAAAGAAGCTTAGTGAAGTTTCGGTTACAAATACAAATTTGTTCATGATTTAAAATAAATTTTTCTTTAAGTCAAGGTTCTACTTGGGTATTGGATACCGACTTTGGTTATCATAAATATAGATTTATGAAGGGACCAAGCAGAAGTAGAAAGTTAAACAAAGATAAGTAATCCTATGTGTGGAAAATGAAGCAAAAGGTCACGCATTAGCTATAGAAACTTATAGTTTAGCACTACTACGGGCAAATCTATTAAGTCAATAAGTTGTTATTGTATTCCAGATTCTTGTTAAAAATATTATTTCCATTTTATTGTTGGACAATGAAAACTTTGGTATTATAATTAAGAACAATTGTTGTTCTATTTATAATAATAATGTTTTGTATAGAAGCTGGAATATTACTTAATAAATTTTGTATACTTGACTTACATGAAAATAATTTTGCATATTGAACAAATTAGTATAAGAAAAGGAGATGATCATTCAAAGAGTTGAATGTGTGTATTTGGTAAAATACAAGTGTGAATTATTTGAAAGGTTCAAAGAATTGAGAAGTGAAACAAATTGGCAAAGTATTAAGATTCTTTGATTAGATCGAGGATAAATACTTGTGCAATAAGTTTCTAGATCATCTCAAATAGTTTTCTCATAATGGACACATCCCGATATGCAATAATTGATTGATGTATCCGAATGAAAAATCGTACCTTGTTGGACATGGTGCGGTCCATAATGATTTTCTTGACATTCCAAAGATCCTTCAGGGTCATGTCCTAGAAATGGTCGATATCTCACGAAAAGGTAACCTCAAAATCCAGCCCAAAGACTCCATAAAAGTTATGGACAGGGAGGATTCCTAATCTTAAGTATATTAAGATAAGGGGTTGTCCAACTTATGTGAAAAGGTTTCAAAGGATAAGCTTGGGACAAGATTTGACATGTACAGATTTGTGGGACATCCTAAAGTAAGTTTAGGGTATATGTTCTATAATTCTACTTAGCAAAAGGTGTTTGTTGTGAAACACGCTGCCTTCTAAGATAAAGGTGTTTATCATTAAAAGGGGCTAGTGGGAGGATAATAGATCTTGAAGAGTTCAAGAACCACAAAATACTATAAGTCAAATAAGAGGAACCTGTAGATAGACCTATTATACCACAACTGAATCGTAAATCTGGAATAGTACCAAAGATACCTAGGAGGTATGGATTCATCATGGATGATGATGATAAGGTACACATCATAAAAGATGATGATCCAGTTACATACGATGAGGTAAGTGTTGTAGACACTCAGAGAAATGGATTGAAGCAAGTTTCTCAAATATGGAACATTCGTTTTGATGAGACAATCAAAAGAGTTTGATTTATCAAAAATAAGAATGAACCAAGTGTGTACAAAAGGGTCAGTGGGAGCATCGTGAAATTTCTAGTATTATATGTTGATATACTACGGATAAGGAATGACATACTAATGCTACAATTAGTAAAGATAAAGTTGTCTAAACATTCCTCCATGAATGATTTGGAAGAGTATCTTAATTGGGGATATAAATCTATATAGATAGATTTAAAAGGATGCTAGACTTAACCCAAGGAACGTATATTCATTTGATGCTAAAGTCGTTTAGCATGGCAAACTCCAAGAGATGTCTCATGTTGATGAGCCATGGAGTGTATCTCTCTTAATAGTCCCCATAGACTCCAAAGAAGAGAGATCGCATGAGTGACAATCATGTATGCAATGAAATATACGAGACCTGATGTTGATCGGTCATATTATGGAGAAGTTCACTATGAGTCAATGAAAAACATCTTAAAGTGCTTAACCGGCACTAAGGATGTGATCTTATCCATGGTGGGTCTAAATTAAAACTAGAGGGCTTAACAGACTCAAGTTTTTTAGACAGACCAAAATGACAGAAAATCCACTTTAAGGTAAAGCGTTATCTTGAACAGTGGTGCAGTGAATGAGAAAGGTTCAAAACAACAAAGAGTTGCTGGTTTAGTGATAAAGACAAAGTATATAGCTATAAATGAAGCTGCAAGTTGATTGTTTGGATTAAAAGTTCATTCTGAGAACTAGGAATAGTTCCTAAGTCTCGTCTTGGATCTAAACATGTGTGTGGCACTTTCATTTGATTATTAGAATCATTGAAAGATGGGAAATCACTATAGAGATGGTGGACTCTCAAGAACAACATTACATATCCATTAACTAAAGCTTATCCAACGTGAAGATAATCGTCACTTAGAAGAAAGAGTATAAGATACAATGGCGATTGGCTTTAGTTCAAGTGGGAGATTGAAAGTAGTATGCATACAAGCCAATCATGTTTGATGATAAAGCATATACTTTATAACAATCTTATTCATTTATTAATAAAAAGTATTAATTTATTAAAGGCTTTTAATTATCTACATGATGCTGTTTTATAATATGTGATAAACCCATAGTTTTAAGCAATGCTTTTTAAAATAATGATGATGATCATTCTAATGAGATCTAAATTCTTAGAAAGCTTAAAACTAAAATAGTTCCCAATCATTGGATTACTAAATTGGGGATTAGTGAATTCGGATAGATTGTACATACGTTGCTTGCTCATTGGATGAGGATGATTGATCTCATGATCATTTGTGTGGAGACACTAAAGCAAGTATGTAGGTGCTTATTAGAGAATAAGTTCTTCGAGCGTGGCTCGCTAAGGAATACCTAATGGAGTTTTATTTGCTGCTGTCGATAGAATTTCTGTAGTGATAGTAGTACAAGTAATCCTTGGACTTGAGATCATCATAGTATCTTGTGTATGATGAATTATACTTTGACTTATTCCTTAAGACCCTTAGGGTATATCAAAAGGTATGCTTGGCTATAATAAGTTGTATACATGGAGATAATGTATGATCAATAAAGAATCTACCACTTCTAATAAAAGAAGAGAAATGACCTATGTGATTCGATAAATGACAACCCGAAGAGTCCTTGGTTGGCGAGAATGAAATTAGAAAGGAGTTTCTAATTTGCATTATTTGGAGTTGTGCATTTAAGAGTCGAAATACATATAATTAAATAAAATAAGACTTATGATAATTCCATGTCTTATATTTAATTGGGACATTGTATGGTGGAAGGATTGAATTGTACGGTAACTATTTACTCAAAGGTTCTTTAATGATTAATGTTGAAATCTATATTATCCGGAAAGTCGTTGATCGCTAGGGAGGCTTATCCCTATTGTAGAATAAATATTATTTATTTAAATAAATTAATTGTTTTTATTAATAAATGAATAAGATTGTTATAAAGTATATGCTTTATCATTAAACATGATTGGCTTGTATGCATACTACTTTCAGTTTGACATGAGCTTGATGGGAGAACTCAATTACTTTCTGGGCCTTCAAATTAAACAAAATCATGAAGGTATTTTCATTCATCAAACCAAGTATACAAAAGAGCTACTCAAGAGATTCGATTTTGACAACTCAAACTCAAAGACCACACCAATGAGTACATCAATAAAACTCACAGTAGATGAAAAAGGTATGGATGTAGAACTAACAAAATATAAAGGTATGATTGGATCCTTACTATATTTAACTGCTTCTAGACCTGATATAATGTACAGTGTTTGTCTATGTGCTCGGTTTCAAGCCAAACCCAAAGAATCCCACTTACAGGCTATTAAATGAATATTTAAATATTTGAGTGGTACTACAAACATAGGATTATTTTACCCAAAATGTATTTTGATTTAATGGGTTATTCAGATGCTGACTATACAGGCTGTCAAATAGATAGAAAAGCACAAGCGGTGCTTGTACATTTTTGGGACAACGTCTTGTCTCATAGCATAGCAAGAATCAAACTTCAGTTGCCCTATCCACTACTGAGGGTGAATATTTAGCAGCAGGAAGTTGCTGCTCCCAAATTTTGTGGATGCGTTTAACACTAAGCGATTTTGATATTATGTGTGACAATGTGCCTATATACTGTGATAATACAAGCTCCTTAACATTTCTAAAAATCATATTTTACACTCTCGCACGAAACACATAGAAGTTCGACACCACTTTCTTAGAGATATTGTGTCCAAAGGACTAATTAAATTAATATTCATCCCCACTGAGCACCAATTAGCAGATATATTTACAAAACCTTTAGGGGAAGAATGTTTCTGCACTCTAAGACGAGAACTCGGGATGAGGTTGATATAGATATGGTCTACATGCTTTAAGGAAATTAGACAGACACGGCATATCTTATTGCCATAATTACGCTCATTATATCTGCTCAAGATTTCCCTTCCCAAACACGGTGCCACGCCTTTCCATATCTCGATACCACGCATCCTTGAAAAGACAAAAACTACTTTACTCTTCCAAGCCTCTTCTTTGTCTTCTCAGTACTCCAATTGTCTCTGAAACTCTACACCGCTCTCAAACACCGTCTATGAAGATGAAAACCAGACGTTCTAGACAAATCCATGACGAATCTGAGGATGAGGTATCACTACCCTCTCCACCTACTCATCCTCCTATTACTCGAAGACTGAAAAGGAAGCATCCTTCCGTCACACCATCTCCGGTGACTCCTCTCCTGCCGAATCTGAAGCAAGCTTACCCTCTCCTCCACCGATCGGGACATCGACTAGCATTAAACGGTGAACAATCAAGGAATCCTCACCCAGATCTCTTCTGATGATGGTAAACCCTCTATCTGTTTCATTGCATGATGTTCCTGATGATTTTTTTAGAGGCCATAATTTTGAGCTTCATTTTAAGTCCTCTATCTGTCACAAATCCTTTGTTTATTGAAAATCAGTTGACATGTTTTACTACCAAAACTCGCCTCTTCAAAACCTCCTTGAGTCATGTGGTTTAGCCTCTTTAAGTGCTCCTCCCTCTGTGGCGTATCCAAAATTAGTCCAACAATTTTATACAAATCTTGAAAACAATGGGGACTGCTATACTTCATTCGTTAAAGGAAAATATCTATTTTTTACTACTCTGGATTTAGGGAGCATACTCTCCATTCCATATACAGGAGACTGTCTCTTTACACCTAAGAGACCAGTTTACACTCCTCTGTCTCCTCTTGGCCAGCTTCACACTATCATGGTTGACCCCACCGTGTCCATAGTCACTCTTCCAAAGACCACCGAAGTATCTCTTATTGCCATAGTCCTTCACAAATTACTAAGGTACAATATTCTTCCTCGTCTTGGTGGTGGAGCTGACTTTACCTACCAAGACTTTGTTTTGGTGGCTCTGATAATGATAGGAAAACCATTCAATTTTTCCCTTATGATGCTCAAACACATGGTCAACTGTATCAAACATTCCAAAAAATGCTTGCCTTACAGTTACTTCCTCACAAAATTATTCACTCACTTTCAAATTCCACTAGACAATGAGGGCTCTATCAAAATTATTGATTCCATCGACTTTATCTATCTCAAAAGTGCTCATCTCACACTGCTAAATAGAAAGTTCATACGATTTGCCCCCAAAAATCCCCATGTTTAAAATCCCACTACTCCTGCTTCATTACCTCCCTCCCCTGAGATTCTCAATCTTCTTCATATCATCGCGACCAATCAAGCAACAATCACTGTTGATGTTAAAGATATCCAACTTCTTCTTTCTGTGCTTGAAAAAGGCAAACTTCCTATCAGTCGCACTGACCTTCACTCTATTTTTTGCACCATGGAGGATTAGTTCATTGATCTTCAAGCAGGATTCGAATTGCATACTCGGGCTATGGTAGAAGCCCTGCAGCGAAAAATGAATCGCAATGCTTGTCAACTGAGCACTGAACTTAAATTCATCAGCAATCAGATTGGGACTCTCAGATGCTTTACCGAGTGGCGCATGAATATCTTAGTGAAGAACTCCAGGCTAACCAAGTCCAATCTCGCATACCTGAGTGGCCACAGTGCAATTGGATGGCCGAATACCAAGGCGACTTCCTGGACTTGCCTTTACCGCCTCATACCTTCATCGCCCGTCCTCCCAAATTTGTAAACACAATGTCCTTGGAAGAGATTGAACACCGCAGGCTTCACCGTCCATATTTTACTACCCGAGAAGCCAACCACGTTCATATTGCTGAGGAGGATGATTAAAGGTCTTGCTCCAAATTTTCCCTTTTAGCTCTCTGGACACTTCTTTTTGATTGATGCCAAAGGGGGAGATGAATTATGATTGATTCTGCTTTTGATTCTACTTACAAGATAATTTTTAAATTTTTAAGTTTTAATTTCCATGCATGATGACCTCTGGTTTAAAAACTATGGTTAAATTATTTGCTGGATGATGGGGTAATAGTTCATTATATTCCTTTTGCTTAACATGTTGTGGACTAACAAGTCAGTGCAGGGTTATTAAACACTGCACATTTGCAGTCAACAGTTAACTCTAAACAGTAAGGATATGCATGAATTGAGGGGGAGTCGTAATTTTCCTGATATGCATGGATTTAGGGGGAGTCATAATTATTTTGTTGTCATCATCAAAAAGGGGGAGAATGTTGTCTTATGTCACACTCCAAGTTTTGATGATGACCCTATTATTCCACTAATCATGCTATATAACATTTCAGGGAAAGATATGACATTTCAGGAACATCAAGGAGGAAATTACAAAGTCAAGAAATCCTTGAAGAAAGAAAAGCAAATTGAGTCCTAGGAATATATGTAAGATCTTAGCATTTATTACTTTCCAATATAAGGCTCTAGGACATGTGCATTGCATATATACTTGTATTCATATATTCGATGGCACATACTGATTCAATAGCTCATGATATGCATGGCCGAAATTCGTCACCATAAATTAAGGGATCAAATCTTGTTAAACAATATATATACGGTAGTCTGGAGTAAAATGTTGATTGAATAAATTACCATAAATTATGCATCAATCTGACTCATGAATATAGGATAGCATGAGTCATGCATGATCTAAGGAATTTAATTGGGTACTCAATATATGATAAGAAATATGGTAACTAGTCAACAAATAATTTATGGTAACACAAATGTTGACTTTCGGCAATCAAGTAATTGGTATAGTGGAAAGCTGTAACAGGTAATATCTCCCACGTGACAGAAACCAACTGGCCCAAAATCACTGATAGCGTGATATCTCAAAATCACGAGTAAACAGATTCTTGGTGATGTAAAACGAACTGAGCATATCATGATTGTCGTGGAAACTGCAAGATTTATGCAATATAATTTAAATGGTTATATCACAGTAGTAAGTCTTAGCAACGGTAAAACTTTTGAGTTGCTTATAAAAACTGAATTCATTAATAAAGAAAGATAAGAAAAACATATACTATATCACAAAGCATACAATCTACTAAACTATTTTTTTCTTCTTGATCATTATTGATTGCACTAAGAAGGAGCTTCGGCTAAGAAGGTCGTGTAGAACATACTCTGGTAATATTCTTCTTGCATATCATTACATACTAGAGCCTTGAATTGGTAATCATTAGACCTCTAGTGTGTATCTTATCTTTGCTTATACAAATCAATATTCTCTAAATGTAATTCTGTTTGGGTTACTGCATCATTACAATCAAGTTTGAAGAAAGCTTAGGTGCTTAAGAGTGCATAGGTGCACAAGGAACAAAGGTGTTCAAATTGTTGGAACTTGCATTGTAATTGGAAAAGTTTAATAAAAGTGAGTCTCCAATACTAGTTGGTATTGGACGTGGATTAGGCTACTATTCTAGAGGGTAGTAGTTGAACCACGTAAAAATCATGGTGTTTATGTGATTTTTTTTTGTGGTTTATTATTCAGCAGCCTGCATTCTATATCCATTCATATACCTTAACTAATTCCGTAAATTATTTTATCATAATCAACTTTATTAAATGTTAAGATTTGAAATTATAATTTTAAAGTGATATATAAGTTCAATATCCTGTTTTCATATTTTAACGTACAAAGATATAGAATCTAGCTTGCTGCATTAAATATCCAAAGAAATTTTTAATTAATAAAAGTTGGACATAGTTTGTGCCTACACTTATTTAACCCCCTCCTTCTAAGTGTACCTACTTAAATTTCATGGTTGCTAAGGAGGATCGTGAGAAAACTACATTTATCACGCCTTGGGGAACCTTTTACTATAGACGGTTGTCATTCGGCCTCATCAATGCCGGAGCTACCTACCAGCGAGATATGATGGCTCTTTTTCACGACTTAATGCATAAAGAGATAGAGATGTACGTGGATGACATCATTATCAAATTCTGAAGTGAAGAAGACCACTTAGACCATCTCAGAAAGTTTTTCAACAGGTTGAGTAAGTACAGCTTGAAGTTGAATCCATCCAAGTCCGCCTTTGGCGTTAAATCAGGAAAGTTGCTAGGTTTCCTAGTCAGCCACAAAGGGATTGAGTTGTATCCCACCAAAATCCAGGCCATCAGGGAAATGCCCATTCCTCAGATAGAGAAGGAAATAAGAGGATTTTTGGGAAGAATCAACTTCATTAGCAGGTTTATTGCTCAACTCACAACAACCTGTGAGCCTATCTTCAAATTGTTAAGGAAGAAATCCTCCATGAATTGGAAAGATGAGTGTCAAAAAGCCTTTCTTACAATCAAAGAGCACCTGGTCAAAGCTCCTGTTTTGGTTCCACCCAGGGATGATGTTCCCCTGTTCATGTACCTGTCCATTAATGACAATGCCATGGGCTGCATGCTGGGACAGAAGGACGATAGATGCCAAGAGTGAGCTATCTACTACCTCAGCAAAAGATTCAGCAGCAATGAACATAAGTACACTCTGATTAAGAAAACTTATTGTGCTTTAGCATAGGCTTCCATGAGGTTACAACATTACCTCTATGGTCACACAACCAATCTCATATCCTGCGTGGATCCTCTCAAGTACGTGTTCAGTAAACCTATATTGAATTATCGGCTATCCAGATGGCAGTTGATCCTACAATAATTTAACATCGTCTACGTGACGCAAAAGTCCATTAAAGGTCAAGGAATTGCAGATCAACTGGCCACCGCACCTGCAGGGGATTTCAAACCCTTGGAAACATACTTCCCCAATGAAGGGGTAATGACAGTACAGCAACACTATCAGTATAATACATGTCATACGTGGAATGTGTATTTTGATGGAGCTATAAATATGGAAGGTTCTGGAGCTGGAGCAGTTCTAGTATCCGGTACGGGGGAGCAGTATCTCATCGCCATCAAATTGCAGTTTGTCAGCACCAATAACACAACTGAGTATGAAGGCTGTATTATGGGACTTAAACTTGCCCAGTCAATGGGTATCAGGTGGTTAACTGTCTTTGGAGATTCAGAATTGGTAATCAGATAGACCACGGGAATCTATCATACCAAAGAGATACATTTGATGCCTTACCATCGGTAAGTTTTACAGATAGCTTCGGTGTTCGAAGAAATAAACTTCTTCCACATTCCTCGGAATAGGAATGATTTTGCGGATGCTTTAGCAACTTTGGCTTCTTTAATCAACATATCTGACAAGGAAAACATGCCAAGCATCCCATTTGCCCTACAAAAGGCTCCAGCCTATAGGAATTATATTGGAGAAGTATCGGATGAGCTACCTCCCATCCAACACCCTTGGTATCATCACATCAAGGATTACTTACGAGATAGATCTACACCCACTGAGGCAAGCCCGACTGAATGAAGGCGGATCCATCGAATAGCTATGAAGTTCTACCTGAGCGGAGATGCACTCTACAAAAGAGATACAGGACTAGGTCTCCTCAGATGTCTGGACAAGGACCAAGCTCAGAGGCTCATGGATGAAATCCATGGTGGAGTATGTGGCCCACACATGAGTGGCCCTCTACTTGTTAAGAAGATCCTCAGACCAGGGCACTACTGGCTCTCGATTAAGGCTAACTGTGATGATCACGTCAAGAGATGCTACCAATGCCAAATTCATGGGAATGCTATCCACGCCCCTCCGAGGGAACTCCACAATATGAGTTCACCTTGGCCCTTCTCAATGTGGGGAATGGACGTGATCGGGCCCATCGAGCCTAAAGCCAGTAATGGGCATCGGTTTATCTTCACCATGATCGACTATTTCACCAAATGGGTAGAGGCGGCCTCCTTCCCAGGGTTACCAAAGAAGTCATCATTGCTTTCATCAGAAACAGTCATTTGTCGATATGGACAACCAGAGGTGATTCTATCGGACAATGCTAAAAACCTTAACAACAAAATGATGGAGGAGTTGTGTAGTAAATTCCTCATCAAACACCTTAACTCTGTCATCTACCGTCCAAAGATGAATGGTGTTATTGAATCGGCTAATAATAACATCAAGAAGATTATGCAAAAGATGTCCGCCAATCATAAAAGATGGCCTGACCTCTTGCCTCTGACTCTGTTAGCTTATAGAACTTCAATACGTACTTCCACTGGGACAACCCCTTACTCATTGACCTATGGGATGGAAGCAGTGCTCCCCATAGAGGTGGAAATGGAATCCCTCAAAGTGTTTATTGACGCTCAGTTGGATGAAGACCAATGGTTACAAGACATATATCACCAATTGTCTCTAATAGACGAAAGGCGAAGTGATGCTATCTTCCATGGTCAATTATACTAACAGAGGATCGCCAGATCCTACAACAAGAAAATCCCGCTACGGTAGTTTAAACCACATGACTTGGTTTTGAAAAAGATCATTGACAACTAAGACCAATCAAAGGGAAAATTCGCTCCAAACTGGGAAGGCCCGTTTATTGTCAAGGAGGTATTGACAGGAGGTGCTCTCAGATTACAGGAAATGGATGACGACGATTTTCCATAGCTCATCAACTCAGACACCGTGAAACAACATTATGTCTGAAGTTACCATCAAGCAAACATCATGGTTTTTGATCACCAGATCACCAGTCATTTCAGGTTTTCTAACCCTTTCTGCACAACCTTTCTTCATACTCATCTGCCCCATCAGGGAAACACACTCTTCAAGCCAGCAGCCTGGTTTCAGATTATCAGATCCCTCACTTCACATCTTATACAGTTTCGGTTATCCCACCAGGGATTGAACCCTTCCCCTGCAGTTTTTCCTAAACATGGGATCAAACTTTTTCACACTTACAGTTTGTCCTGAACATCACTACTACAAAACAATAAATAGACAACACTTAAATCATAACGTTTTTTATAAAAATATTGTGGTATTGTAGATAAATATGCAAAAACGTTATCTATTTAAAAGGGCATTTTTTTTGTGTTAACTAGATAACATTTTTTTAAAAAACATTGTCATTCGAGAAAAACACGGAGTTTTAAAAAATGACGCTGAAGTGAAAACTTAAATAATAAGTATCACTCTTATGCTAGGGCTCTCAGTCTCCAGGCGAGATCTGAAACTTCTTCCTCGCGATTGCCTTTCTCCCTGCCTTTCGACCCTCTTCCGGCACGCTGAGCACCGGTTCGGTCGGACCACCTACTCTGCAACCGTCTCTATCGTACAAACCAACCGATCGAGAGAAGTTTCTGACAAGGACACCGCCGATGAAGACGACAAAACCACCGCCGGAGCTGGAGACAATTAAGGGTTCGGGTAGTGGAAACCTTTGGGTTCGGGCTGCGATTTTAGTGCTGCAAATGGAAACAGTCGCTACTCATTGATCTTCTATCGAAGTTGCACCGTATGAATTTGCCAGATCCGTTATTTCGATATCAAGCTTACCTGATTTCGCTCTGCTCTACACCAAATTTTGGATAAAGGTAATACTTTACTTGATAATATGTAGTATTTGATTATTGTAGAGGTTTTTTTTTTTTTTTTGGGGGTGGAACTGTACGTGCAGTGAAGATAAAACTTGGGTCTTTCTAATTTTGTTTGGATTTAAAGTAAAGAAATTGTAAGCCTAAATTATTTTTAAAAATTAGTTTTGAATTTGAATACTATTCATGTTTAAATTTGAATAATAGTATGCAAATTATTAAGCTAATTTGAACTTTAGGTATTTAACCATGTTAGGTAAAAGTTGAATTAAGTTGGTTTGTATTTAATCTTGTTGGGTAAAAGTTGGATTAATCTGATTTTGAGCTTGAAGGGAGCATAATATGATAGTTCTGGTTCAAAAGGTTGACTTGGTTCTTAGATTTTTCTATCCAGTTCAAAATTTATCCAGTTGAATTAAGTTGGTTTGTATTTTACGGGTTTGTTTGTATGTGTTTGAGCACTATCATGTTGTGGTCCTAGTGTTTACTTGTATGAGCTCTTCTCCCACTTGTTGAGCAACTTGTACATAGCTTACCTCAGACTTTCATGTTCTGTATGAGCTGAAACATTGATTGAATATTTACTGACAGATGTATGAGCTGAAACATTGATTGAAATTATTTTGGTGGTATAACTAGGTCCCACATTCATTAAGATGTCAAAGTTAAGTAATAAATGCTTAACCTTGTGTTGTTATCTGATATGATGATTCATAATCTGAAAATTTTCCAGCTTTGTAGCTGTTCACATTTTTAGTTTGGAAAATAAGTAACTTAGAATATTTGATTTAATACTCATTGTTATTTGCACAAGATGATGTCATAGGCTGCCGTTTAATGCAAGCTTATTGCTGCAATATTCTCCTCACCAAATATGGTGGAGCGCTTGCATTATATTGGTATTGGAGTCCATTTCTATGGAGTTGCCTATCTAGAAGCTGGATTAGAAGATCATGTGGTTGGGTGTTATTCCCAGTCTCACATGATCAGTCCTTGACTCCTGGCTAACATGATCAGTCCTCGTAATGCCTAGGATTTCACCTGGGTTTTGCAGAAGATCTAGATCGTATACGAATTTCTATGTACATGCATTGTAATATAGAAGTACGTGAATCTATTGCATTTCCACTTTCCACTTTAATTATAGACATTATAGTTGTTGGTTCTCTCACATGGTACAGGTGGTTAATGATGTATACCTTCTTTAAATTGGCACTGGTCATTGCAGCGGTTTTAATATTTGAAGTCGTTTAATGCAATCCATCTGCGCTGTTCCACTAATTATATGGTGCCTACTCCAACTTGTAGGAGTTTTTCTCGCAGTTTCTTCCAACACCCGGTATCAGATTATTAACGGGTTGGAACGTTTGGTAGAAGCGTCTGCAATGGCAAAACAGGTTCCACCGGTTGCAATGGCATTTACAGTTGGAGTACGATTTGCAAATAACGTCTATGGTGGAATGCAATTTGTTGACTGGGCCAGGTGGAGTGGTGTGCAATAAGTATGGGTGTTTCAGATTTATTCAAAGGAAGCAATCTATTTTTGACTTTTTAATAATGAATGAGGTGGGAAATGTCTTCAGCATATTTCTTCATATATCTGCTTCCCGCCACTGACATAGAAGCACCAAACCAAAGCACCCTCCCTATTCCTATAGTTGTATTACTTAGCGACTATTCATTAGTATTGTTTCTCCTTTTAAAAACTCAGTGGCTTCAAATTCTCATTCGTACGGTAATGTATTGTGAAATTTTTGTAGTCAATTTCAATATTTGGAGGAATGTTGCCTTGTTGGTTTGCTTGAGAAGGTGGTATCTTTGGTTCTTTTAAGTCAACTCTTCCCACTCAAAGAGATACCTCGTCTAGTGATAAATAAATCTATTTGTTTTAAAATTTATACTCCATATTTGTGGACTTTTAGTTGGAAAATGACCTAACTTTGGGCATTTCGTCAGTAACTCAGGTGAGAGACGAACTATCAATTCTCTTAAAATAACTTTCATAAGTTTTGGCAACTGATCAAAAGCTCACATTTTAACTTTTAAGAGTTGTACTACTGCATATATACGTATATACTATACTATATATAGATGTATGAGCTGAAACATTGATTGAAATTAATGTTGATGTGATCAAGAAGCATTTATTACTTAACTTTGACATCTCTCAATTGATCCTATCAACAATGTCCCTTTCTCTCTCTCTTAATTAGTTTAGTCACTGTCATTTTATAGGATATCTTTAACCACTGGTTTAATTTGACTGGGGGAATTTGAATGAGAGAAAGAGACTGAAGAAGAAGAAGAAGATGGGAAGAAGACCTTGTTGTGACAAAGGTGGTGTAAAGAAAGGTGCTTGGACTCCTGAAGAGGACAAGATTCTTGTTGATTACATAACCACACATGGCCATGGTACCTGGCGATCTCTCCCTAAACATGCAGGTATTTTGTCTTAACACTATTTTTTGCCCTTATTTATTATCATCTCTTTTAGTTTCTTAAACTCGTATACAGAGTTCTCTATTCTTCAATTTTATTTTGAGATTTCTAATTTTTGGGCCAGGGTTTCAACGTGTTTGATGACTTATCTCTGTTAATGGACATTTGTTTGTGATGATTGCATCAAAACATTACACTGTATTATGATGTATGTGTTTCTTGATAGATTTCTTATGCTTCAGGGAATTGTTTCTGGATTTTTTGACAGATAAGAAACTTGTGACATATTTTAAGGTTACTATTGGCTTCTTTCATAGTTCCTGCAGTAGCTTTAGATATAATAATATGAGAAGCACTACTCAATCGAGTTTTTTCCTGTAAGAACCATAAAATATTATGTCTTTTACTTCATTTAACTCTTACTCAACAGTCTTGATATTTCAAATGTCACATTATTTGCCAAATTTGCCTACCCAAATTTTATGTCATATGAATTTTGTGTGTTTGTTGACTTGTACTTTAGATGACTGACATGCTATATGCTATCTTCTAAAGGTTTCACTTGTCAGCAAGGACTCCTCTATGTTGGATGGACTTGATAATGCCAGTATTGAGATGGAAGAAGCTAAGGTACCCATTTCTTCTAAAGCAAATTATCAGTCTACTAGAAATACTCATGGCGCTACCCATTTATTCCCTTCCCCTCCACAGCCCTTGGTATAAAGCTAATATATTCAGGTAATTTATAACGTGTTTCAAGTTTTATAAAGCTAATTTATTTCTGGGAATGACCATGCTATATGCAATTCTAGCCAGGTAAATCTGTTCTTGAAAACTAATTAGCTCGATTTTGTTATCTACAGGAAGTTGCTATTATGGTGATGGAATTATACCCATTATAGTTTCTGATTACTTGTAGAAGCTAAAGGCCTATCTGCCATGGATGGTTTAGTGTTTTATTGCATAAAGGACACATGATAATAAATGAACGAGGTCTTGAAGTATCAGGTGGAACCAAAGGTTTTGTGGAAGCTAAACCAGCATTTACTGAAGCAGCTTTGCATATAGAAGTCCGTCTCACTTCTATGATTTGCCTGTTGACGGAACCAGTGTGAAAAGATCACCATTCATGCAAGGAAATGGACAATTATCTTGGGAATATAGTGCTCAGTTATAGGTATCCAGTGTTAGTCCATTATCTCACGAAGGAAAGCAGGAGCAGTTTTCATCACCTCCAAAGGACAATGGCTTTATTCCAAATACTGAAGATGTTTTTCAAATAGGAAGGAAATGAAAGGTATTCACTGTATTCAGTTGTAATTCAGAGTTTTATATTTTTGCAGTTCCCCCACAAAGATTTTTGGTATATATTTTGTGGATGTAGTAATTTGAAACTGTAAATGAATGGTATTATTGGGATGTATTTTGAATGGTTGATACATTTTGGCTTTAAATTTAAATGAGAATTTAGACCTTTTAGTTATATATCATGGCAAGATTAAGATATCATAAGTGCATTGGTAATGTAGGTGAATCACAATCTTTTTTTTTCTTTTTTTTTAATCTACAACATTTTAAAAACGTTGTGTAAATGTGTCTAAACGTTGTCTGATATAGTAAACAACATTTTTATCCAAAAAACGTTGTGAAATCATACCTTCTACAACGTTTTTAAGCATTTGCTAATTTTTGAAAAACAAATCTACTACGTTTTTTTTCCTAAAAAACATTGTGTATTGCGCTTAACTACAATTTTTAAAAACGTTGTGTAAGGGTGTCAAATAGATGACACCCTTAACCACGACGTTTTTCTGACTGAAACCACAATGTTTTTTTGCATTGTCTATTTACTGTTTTGTAGTAGTTATGGGATCAAACTTTTTCCACGCAGTTTGTCCTGAACATGGGATCAAACTTTTTCGGATGCAAATCGTCCTGAATATGGGGCGAACTATGTCGACCTGATCTCCCTGATACTTGGAAGTATGTAGGCAACCATTTTATATGTCCCGGTCGCAACAAAACAAAAACAACAAAAATATTTCTACACCCTTCTCTACAAAAACAAAAACAACAAAAATATTCCTACACCTTTCTACACCCTCACACCATTCAGCGTTGAACCTCTTACACCAGGTTCGAACTACGTAGACATGATCTCCTCTTCAATAGGAGTACATAGGCAGCCATTTATGGTTCGATCTTACACCTACCAAAACACAAATACTTGTCACACGGTACTGGGATCAAACTTCAATCTACCATATTTCATCGGCTTCAGACCAAAGGGATGGAACTACTTGACCTCCCCGTAAATGGGAGAGTTGGCGACCATCTAAGCTGCGGTTGATTCCTCGAAGAGAAACACCAATCCATAAGAGATGGAACTAACTGGACTCCTCTTGAATAAGAGTACTGGCGACCATCTGTTGTGCGTTCAATCTTAGAGAAGAAAAGCCACACTCCTCTCCGCATCTACATACAGAAACCAGTCCTAAGACACCAAAGAGGGTAGGGATACACACAGATCAATGATCCATTCTGAAATATCTTGAGACGTCTTAATGTCCACCTATCAAGGATGAGTTCAGATTACATCAAGATCACAAGTCCTGAAGAAGCAAGCAAATATCAAGCAAGTATCAAGGCACAACTATAAGGGAAGTGAATCAAAATATATTTCACTGCCATTTATAATGTTGTTTGATATATACAATATGTGTTGTACATGATAAAATGGCTAAGCTAGTCTGTGCAGGAAAATACAAGTCTATCTACAATCCCGTGGATATACAAACTATCAAGTTCAACACGGCATCTCTCTCCGAAGAAGGAGGAAACACTGCAAGATCATGCCCAAGGGTATCTACACGAGCTAATAGATCCGCAGCCAACTGCATGGTGGCATGATGCTCATCAATATTTGCACTCATATCAGCAAGCATGCCAGTAATAAGGGATCTCACTGTAGTACTATCTGTAATGGCTATGTCCCGGGCAGATAGGGCAGCATCCCGCTTAATAATCAATGCATCTATGAATGATCTAGCCTTATCCCGCTCAGCAATAGCGGTGTCTCTATGAGCTACAACCTCATCTCCCTCCAATAGAGCGGTGTCTCTCCCATCAAGAGCCGTCAACATTAAGGCCCTAGCCTGATTTCTCTCAAAGGTCATCAGATGAAGAATCTGCTCTAAATTTTGTGCTGAATGCTGGATCACAGTAGCACTCGTACTGGGAGAATATGCAAGAGGTGCTGGCAACCCAGTGAATAGCTCCTCCTCTGTGGGAATATCAATGTCCTCTATGGGCTCCCCGTCATCAGAATCAATCCCCGACGATGTGGATACTACCGTAGCTGATGTAGTCTCTGTCTCCATCCATGCAAAATACTCTGTCAAACAGCCTAGATGGCTAACAGAAAATGCAGGTAGCTCATGCTAATCCCAATAGGCATACACCCTGGATCTGTCCTCTGCTAACAAGTGGCGAGAAGCTAGGCGTTGACTCAATGCCCCCTCAAAAGGATGGAAGTCTTGGAACTGGTCAAACTGACACATCACAGCCAGTGGGTGGTAAGTAGTCATACCCCTCAATCCAGCTAAAGGTAGATAATCCATGCCAAGAGCATGAGTAATAAAGCTGTAGGGTGAACTGAGCCCTGTACACGGCAATATATCAAATGGATCTCCAATCCCTGCTAGGAAAACGGACCAAGATGCAGGATTTGTACACTCCGCAGGCTAAAAACAGTACGACATGGCTATCTCATGAGTAAAAAAATACCCATGCCATCTAAAAGTGTCAATCGGTCTCAAGTGTGACATGAACCACACGTACAACATGACCAAACTACCTGTGAATACCCCTGTAGGGTAGGTGCTACAATATGTGGCCGACCTCAGTGTCTCTGCTACGATCATAGGCATGATGGTGTGACCCTCCCTAAGAGCTCTCACTACCATAATGACGCTAATGTCCAGCTCATCCATGTACCGTGGCATGTATACATATGACAATACAAACAGTAGCAGTATATCTACTCTGGCCAAATGCCAATGATCCTCTGGCATGGTAAAATCCATGGAGTGCCATGTATAACTATCCTCTGAGCCAAATTTGTCCATCAGAAAATATTGGGATACAACGTGGCCAGATGTGTACACAACTCTACGCCTCAGCCCGGTGAGGGTCATAAACTGTCGGCTCATGTCGTCGATAGCCATCCACGCGCAAGGTCTATCCAGTGGTAGCACCATCAACTATGTACCTCTAAAGTAGGAGTCAACTCATGGATACCAAACCGAAAAACCTGGCTCTCCGATATCCAATGCTCCAAAGATACCTCTACAAAGCTCATGGAACTGAAACATCGGAGAGTCATCAGATCTCGTAATAATCGATCTACAGTCACCCTGTCTGAAGGTGACATACTATCATACCACGATCTCAGACGGGATGCCACCAATACTGGTGGGGTGTGATTAATGCGGCTAACTATCGAGGAAGACATCTATATGGGCAGTGTTATAAGACCATCCAGGGGTCAATGCTGAATATCTCTGGACATACATATATATGCATAACATAATACATGGATAATGAACAATAGATGGCAATATGATGTAGGGAATAACAATAAATACATTCCTAAGTACATCATCATCTAATACATCTCTGTAGAGCTAGAAATACAAGGAAATGGGGCACAAACGCCCAACTACTAATAGAGGCCTATCAAAAGATATAGCGAGAATGGGGCACAGCCACCCAGTGTTTAACAGATGCCTATCAAAAGATATAACGAGAATATACATCAGAAGAAGACAATGGTATTAGTGTCTACATCATCAATCATGTCCACCTGATGTAACTCCTCCTGAGTTACTGGATCTCCATCAACGGGGATGTCAGGCCTATACAATGGAGGATCTGTACCGGAAAAGCCATATGGGTCATCTAAAGGTCCAGCGCCTGAACTGGAAGGATCAAAAGTATCTACATCTGAAGGATCTCTGCCCAAATGCCGGATAAAGAAATGTGTCCGGTCCAACTAACTGGTCAAACTGTCAATCTGTGTCAAATGAGTCAAATCTCTGACACAGGACATCCAATCCATCATTATCACGGATCAAGGAACCATATCCCCCATAAATTATGTGGCGCGGGTCTGGGATCCGATGGTACGAGGGGACCACCAATGTTGGAACGTAGCCTGGGTATGTGGACCCTCTGATAGTATAAAATCGTCAACACCCATCATGGGGATATCAATGACGGGTGACTGTGAAACAGGCCAATAACGCCTGTCTGGAGGCAAGATCGGTATACGAATCTCTCATGTGGTGCTCCTAATAGCAAGATCTCCTAAATATAGTTCCCATCCTCCATCTGTAAAGACAGGAATCCTATGGGTGGAAATCACATACTCGACACCAGTCGAGTATCCATTCTCAAAACCAATGGCCAAGTGCTCCCCAGAATAAGGAATCCAAGTAATGGCATCAGTTGTCAATAACTCCTGTAACGACCCCAGAATAAGGAATCCAAGTAATGGCATCAGTTGTCATTAATAACACGTCTAACTTCTGATTTTACATCATTATTCGATGTTAAACTTTATAAAGTGAGGAATAATTTAAACTTTTATGTCTTTTTACTTTAATTCCCCGAATCAAAACCTTTATCATCTACATGTCTTTGAATCAATCTTATTTTATGATTCACCTTATCACTGTTGTTCTATAAAATTTTACATTTCAATCTGATAACCTTTACATATCATATAACTCTAACTTTGGCTTTACAACTCAACATAAAACTATACATCATAAAACATTTAGTACATCTCATGAATCTTAATCATGCTATAAAGGAATAACAACTTTAGCTAAAATTTTAATCTTCGTGTATTATTTCTGATCCACGTCATTTAACTAGCACATAGTGTTACCTTCAATCCTTAACCTGCAAAAATGGTTATTTGCAAGGTTGAACTCGACAGCCCAGCAAAATCTAACAGTGTTCATGAATCACGTGGCACATAATAACATGCTCAACATATATCTCATAAACATTGGACTAACATAACATACATCTTACAGTTCATATAACAAGTATAAAGATTGAGTCCTTTACTCAATCAACATGTTTTACTCAAGCAACGTAGTCATAAGTTGACTTTAACATTTCATACATTCAACATATATATAACACATCATGTTCTTTGTAAAAAAGATTTAAAACAATCAAATTCACATAGCAAATAGGAACTGAAAGACTTGCCTTGATCGTTGTTTACCAATAACAGTTTAACAGCTTACAGTTATCTGCACTTCACGTGCCTTACACAATTATATAATCATACACATAAACTATTAGTCACATAACAACGCATAGTAGTTGTAATGTAAATGTTACTCTACATCTCATAACCCTTCTTATTAATCAATACACAAGGTTCAATTTGAGTGTGTTAACTTTAGACTTATAACTCATTATATTTCTTCTTAGTCAAACTCGAAGTTCATTCAAGTGTTTAAGTCTTGCTAGGACTACTTATTTGTTTTATATTAACACTATTCAATATCTTATTATATTCATTTCATTTGATTTAAAACACTTTTTACATTCATTATCACTTATCACGGCATTTCGACGTTTATTCGTCACACGCCCAATTTGTCTCTCTTGTGTGTGCTTAGTATGCGTATTGAACTTATCTAATATATCATTTATTAATTTTAAGCATCATTATACTTCATAATATTCATGTTTTATAACTTAGAACAACATCTATTATCGTCGACATCACTATATTTGTGTATATGCATGATCGACGCCCTCCGATTGCCTCCGAATACGCATCAGTCACAACGATGACCATTTTGACTACTATTCCCCACCTAAAATTGAAAACCTTACAGAATTAAAGTTGTAGGTATATTCGTCCTCGTTCCGGATCATCTTGAATCACCTCAATCGGAGTTTATATGAAAACGTTATGCTTATTTTACTAAAATAGGTCAAAGCAGTCACACCTGACATACTTTGGGCGCAGCTGCGCCCAATTAAGCCTTGGGCACAGCGCAGCTACGCCCTACGGTGCAGCTATGCCCCAAATGACTTAGGGCACAATGCAACTACGCCCGTTAGCAGAAACAAAACCTGAAGCTACTGTTCATGCGATTTTTAACCCTTTTTCTCCTACTAATCTTCATAACTAGAGTTATACACATCCAAATTAGTCCATTTCCGATTCTATGAATTCATAATTCATAGAACTACAACATACTAGAATTCTAACAATTTATAAAAACATTAACCAACCTAAAATTTGACCCAAAACACATGTTCATACACTACTTTCATGTTTTTAACATCTCTAGCGAATTCGATCGCCATAACTTCATTACTTAACCAATTAACACGATTTAAACTACATTGTTTTTGTTTCTTAACATACTAACATAATCCAACATCAATTCACAAATTATAACAAGTATTGACCATGAAATTTTTTACTTTCTAAGCCATATTCTATAACATAAACCTTGTTATTTGAAATCTTCTACTAACCACTTTTCCATGAATTTGATTACTCAATACAATTTCTATATAAAAATTATCAACACCCCAAACCTAAGAGAATGCAAATTAAAACCTAAGTTAACAACTTCCATTACCAATTTACAGAGAACTTAAGAGAATAAAAATTAAAACCTAGGGTTAGATTATTACCTTCTTCATCTTTCTATGCCTTGACAAATAATGAAGAATTGTTTGATCATTCTTCTTCTTCCTCTTGGCAAAATCACAGAGATTACTCTCTCAATTTCTCACTCTCAATACTCTGTGTTTCTTCTTCTCACTCAACTAGGTATTAGCCTTAGGAAAAAAATAAGACGCGAAGATATAAACTGAAGACTTCCCACGTTCATTAGTTAAAGAAATAATACGTCTATCAGTTATGTTAGGCCAAAAGCCATAGGCTGCGTTTGGCTACACACAAATTTCCCCCACCAGTTTATTTTAATAATATCATATTATATAATTTTTATTTGTCACACACATGTAACCAATTTAATAAACTTACACTTATAATTATAATAGTTATAATAATTATAATTCCCATTGTAATATGCTTAATAAATCATTATATATCTAATTTAATTCATAAATTAGATCAAAACAAAGATTTTATTTAATGTACTTATTTTCTTTAATAATAAACATTTTAATTTAATTTAATTATTTCATTAAATTAAATCTTTCAAATAAAAATTACCATTATTCAATTTCATTACTAAATTAATGCACCACAATTCATCAATTATTTATTTATCTCAATAAATAAATTAATTAGAATATTTATTTAATTTAATAAATATTTAAAATTAATTACAAAATTCATTTAATTCCTTCAGTAGTTAACTTAACTATTGAACCTCATTTTCCTTTAATTATTAAATTCTTATTTTAATAATTTATAAAAATTTGGGTTGTCACAACTGCAGCTGTAGGCGACAATGAGGGAAACCCTCAGCTACAAGGACCTCCGCTAGTATGGAATGATGCCATCGCCATCCTCGTAGATAGGTCTCCAAGCCTAGCACACTCACAGGATGTAAACATGGGAGCCTCTCATAGGCCAAGAATTTCCAATACAAAGGCAAACATCTGCTATCAATCAACACTCTTAACCTGTACATGGGAAATCAGAAGAGAAATACTCACCAGCAGAAATGGGTAAAATCCTAGCCAAGCCTCCGTCAAGCCTTGCGAACGCATGTGTATACCCCTGAGGAAATAGGCAAAGGTGTAGGAGCCCCAGTCATACTCTTTGATATGGTCCATGTGTCGTATGGCGCTCACCAAAGCGAATGACACCGTAGAAGAGTTATCAGCTATGAAGCAGCCCCTAATGATCATCAGGAACAATCGCCGAAGAATGCGATCCTTGGCTCTCACATCATCGGGTATAGGCTCACTCAACAGCCCGCTTATAACATCTACGCTCAATGGACTTGTACGAATGGTCCTGCCCTTGAGCGCCTCAACCGGAACTCCTAGGAAG
The DNA here is from genome assembly GCA_020205615.1 of Panax quinquefolius. NCBI lineage: Eukaryota > Viridiplantae > Streptophyta > Magnoliopsida > Apiales > Araliaceae > Panax > Panax quinquefolius. The sequence goes on from JAINUW010000555.1 coordinate 766,806, forward strand.
GATCGAACGACAGTCGGGGTAATATCCGCGTACATGGCACTAGCACCCCTCCAAACTCCATACCGGTGATAAATCGCCAATCCATCGGCGTCATCCTCACTTCATAATCCAACAAATGGAGAGAATGAGTCTGGTAAAACCAGCACTCAGATAATGTTGTAAGACCCCAACTTTTATGAATAAAGATGATTTTTCTATGAATGTCATTTTTGAAAATTATGGAATGAATTTGATATAATGTTATAGTTGTGGGTAATATTTATAAATTTTGCAAAGTACGCAAGTTGTTATATAATATTCGATTGGTCGGGGAATATTTATTTTAACAGGGAATATTCGTACAACGGCACAATCATTGGTGGACCCTGTAACAGAATTATTGTCGGATTGAGAAAACGACAAAAATATTTTATGAAAATAACGGCGGAAGTTTTACCGTTAACTGTTGAAACACCCGGTGTTAAAAGTACAGTAATACGCGTGGTTACATAGTAACACATGGTTTTGATTATTGATGCTTACGTGAGAAGTCACTTAGTTTTGTTCAATTATTGATATAGTAATTGTTGCATAGTATCTCACATTATTTGATTCAATTATTGTCGATATTTTATATGTTATTAAATAAATAATTGAGATAACAAAGTTATTAATATTATTATTTGCAATATTAACGATGTCTAGAAGTTCTGCCAAGGAGAGGTTTGGTCACCTAATTGTGCGCCAATAGGGAGAAATCCTTATTGGAAAGCCCCCTCTTTCCTGGGAACAACCTGGTCGATTAATATTATGAATTATAATAAAGGTGATAAGTTTTGTTTTATTATTATTATAAATGTAATAAAATAGAAAACTTTTTATATAAAACAGAATACTTTTATAAAGTTATTCATTTTATTAGACTATAAATAGAATATATAATATTCTATTATGCATAGTGTTTGTATAGTGTTTGCATAGTAAAATCTTTTTATATAAAACAAAATACTTTTATAAAGTTATTCGTTTTATTAGACTATAAATAGAATATATAATATTCTATTATGTATAGTGTTTGCATAAGACTCGCTTAGTGTTTACATAGAAAAATATTTTTATATAAAACATAATACTTTTATAAAGTTATTCGTTTTATTAGATTATAAATAGAATATAATATATTTTATTTAAAAGATTTTGTTTTATTAGAATATTTTATTAATACTACATAGTAAATTAATATGGACCGTCCGTTTAAAAGTAAATCAAAATGGACCATTCATGAATTAGTTACTATTCAGTCCATTCTCCTATAAATAGAAGCTCATTCCTTCATTATTTCATACGAATTCACTGAAACTCTAGAGAGAGAAACTATAGAGAGAAAGAAGAAAATTATTCTGCTACTTCACTACTCCTATATTCAGTTTCTTCTAAGGTAAGGGGTATTATTTCTTTTGTATTCATGAAGAGAACTTTTGTTATTCCATTCTTTATTATTCTGTTGGAATAACATGTATACGCGGACTACCCTATACTTGGTGAAATTCTTCTATTATTCCATTCTTTATTATTATGTTGAATAACTCATTCATGCCAAGTACCGCATACATGGTGAAATTCTTCGTTATTCCATTATTTATTATTTTGTTGGAACATCCTGTCTGTATGCGTTTACATGACCTGGTTCCATTATTTATTATTCTGTTGGAATATCCTGTCTGTGCGTTTACGCATGACCTGGTTCCATTATTTATTATTCTATTGGAATATCATGTCTGTGCGTTTACGCATGACCTGGTTCCGTTATTTATTATTCTATTGGAATAACCTGTCTGTGCGGTCTATCGCATGTCTGGTGATTTCTTTTGTTATTCCATTCTTTATTAAACTTAGTTGGTTAAAGTTTTAGCTTTTATACTCCATGAAATTTGTGGAATATCTTTGATATTTGCGCTTCATCCAGTATCTTGTTACCTCTTTTATAGTTCTAATAAAAGAGCTCTAACTCATGCAAGCATACATGTGTCAACAAGTAATACAAAGTAAGTAAAGTATCGATCCCACAGAGAAAGTTGTTAAATTTAAACTATCATACATCACTTAACTCACCGAATTTATATGCTTAGACTAATAACTAAAAGTGTTGAATTAAACTAATTATGAATAATAACTAAAAATAAGAATACAAATAGAATAAATATAATCTGGAAATAATGGGACCCTAACTTCATTTAATATTTCATCTAATCGCCACTATCATGCAAGAAGTACTCACATATCACAGGAAAATAACCAAGAGCACGAATAGAGTTATAACCATTTTTAATGCACTATAACCTACTTACACAGCATCTACAGATGTTAGACTCCATGTAATCACCAATACAACCAAAATCACTATATGTCTATGTGAAATTGTAATTATATTGATTTTAAGCTCAAGCCCTTATTCTAGCTCATAGGGTGAAACAGTATATGTCTATCTGGTTCACAAAATACACAAGCCATATACAACAGCCACATATTCGCATGTTATCATGACTACAATCCATACGTGTATGTTCATTGTCAATTCCATACAAATACTGAGATGAATGGTGATCAAGCATTCATACATATAAAACAATCATGATAAATATCCCATATGATATGCAAAACAATCCTAGCATTTAAGCGTGCAACCAAACTACATATTAAAATTCGTTAGAATCCCATAATGGAGTTTAGTTCATGACTAAACCAAAAGCCATTATGGAATCAACACTAAACATGATCAATAAACAAACAATTGAAATAAGAAAGATAGAACGATCAAACCCAATCACTGAATAAAAACCAATGATCAACGTTTAAATCCTCATAGAAATCCAGTAAATAATAATAGAAATCCACAATGGCAGAGAATCCCAAGAAGAATTGGAGAAGTAGACGTTTTGGCTTCGTTCTACGTTGGAATCTCTCCCAAGGTGTAAACCCTAGTTTCTATGATAAAAATACGCTCAAAATTATCCCGTCTATGTTTGACACCAGTCAGAATCGTTTAAAAACCAATTACAAATCATTTAATTAAAATTTAAAATTAAAACAAAATTACAAAGATCGCGATCGTATGCGCCGCTAGCGCCTCTCCAAAGATATGTCTCACGCGTAGCGAGAATTACAGAATGTTTACCCTGTCCAACCGGGCCTCACGCGGTAGCGCTGGCCCCGTGACTTGTCCCTTTCATGCCAGCAGAACTTGCAAGAGGTATCATTGTTCGTCGGGTACTTTCCAGCGCTGCTGCTCCTCAGTTATTCGCCACATGCATGCGCATGGCTTGCACTCTATAGGTTCTGGTTCTGGTTTTTGGCTTCTATCATGCTGCTGCTGCTATTTGTTCTTTCATGCTTGATTTCTTGCTCCATGTTTGGTCTCCATGATTTATTGTACCTCCATGCCCTGCACATCTTCATTTTTTCCTCGCCTTCATGCATCTATTAGCCATGTGCCTTCTAATACCACCAAAATTAAGCCGATTCCTATACTTATTCACCAAAAGGAGTTCTAAGTAAATGCAATGCAAAATAACGTGAAATGCAACTAAAACACAATAAAATGTACTTGACATGGGCACAATTCGCATGAATTGGTATTCAATAAGTAGGTAAAAATACCACTTATCATATCTTTTCATGGAAATATTCTTCAGAGCATTCTTGAATTTTACTCCACAAAGCAGTATCATGTTGACAATTTGGACGTTATTGGTTCCTGGATAAATTAATTCTTGAACTTGTTTTATTGAATTCTTATATCATTGTCATCATTCTCATGTTTATATTATGTTGAAAGTCATCTGTGGCCTGTAGTGCATAGATGGACTTGGTATGATTATGACCAGAGATTATTCGGTATAATCATGACCGTAATGTTATAAATGATGTGGTAAAAGTCCTCATTGGCCCGTAGTGCATTGATGGACAGTTGTTGGCATGATCATGACCATTGATGAATACACAAATATCCTTGGCCTGTAGTGCATGGATAATTTGAGGTTGTGATACTAATGAATATCCTTGGCCGTAGTGCAGGGATGATGTGGTTTATTTATTAAGCCGAGTCTCAGCAATAAAAGTGATGAAAACCTTTTAAATCATAGAAGATAGTAGATTTTATTCTCTACTTGACTCTTTTAATGGATTTCTTATTCCACTGCAGTTAAACTTGATGTTTGTTATATTGTAACAGTTTAACACTGTTGAAGGCTAACGATAATTTATTTCGCATTATCTTAGTCATAATATTTTTCATCGGGCTAGTTGAGCTCACCCTTTTACTTTCATTGTTCTCTTTGAAATGAGAATGTAGGTGGAAACTTGGCAACTCTCTAAGTCAGTCACCGCTTAAGCGATTCAAGGAACTGGGACCACCAGAGTTTTTTGGAGAGCCAAAACCATTTAAGGCGGAGACGTGGGTAAAGCAGATCTGCAAGATATTTGATGTCCTTGGGATGCTCCGAGGAGCAAAAGGTTCCCTTTGCCACCTTCATGTTGTGAGCAGAGAGGTGACATGGTGGAAATCAGAAGCGACTCAACTCCGCCGCTTGAAGATGACTTGGGAGAAGTTCCAAGAATTGTTCAACGACAAGTACTTTCCCGAAAGTATTCATCACATGAAAGAGGTAGAGTTCATCAAGCTGGAGCAAAACAACATGCCCATATCGCAGTACGAAGCCAAGTTTGTCGATTTGTCCCGGTTTCCGTCCCATTTGGTTGATAATAAGGAGAGTATGACTCGAATGTTTTTAAGAGGTTTGAAACCAGAGATACGTCAATATCTTATCTCTCATAAACTGTGTTTGTATTTAGATGTTGTTAATAGGGCTCAGTTATTGGAGCGCGATAATGAGTCAACCCAACCAAAAGATAGCAGTCGGCAAAATGATAATACCAGTGAGAGCAGTCATCGAAGCGGTGACAACAAGCGTGGAGGGAATCAACAGGCCAGAAATGGTAACCACTTCGGTGGAAATCAGGGCCAAAATAATAAGAATGGACATTTCAAGAAGAGGAGATTCAACAATGATGGAAATACGTCAGCACTAGTACCCGTTGTTAAGGAAGGAGAACGACCACCTATCATATGCTTCAAATGCGGAGGGGAGGGACACATCAGTCCAAACTGTGTGATGCCATCCAAAGCATGTTATAATTATGGAAGAGAAAGGCACCTAGCCCGATTTTGTCATTCACCGAAGACAAGTTCAGCTAGGATGGAGGCACGAAAGTCCGTCCCAGAAAAGTCAAAGCTGGTAGTGCAAGGTAGAGCGTTTGTCGTGACCTCCCAGAAAGCAAGGAACCCGAATGAGGTCATCACAGGTAAGCTTATCATAAACTCTAGCGAAGTCTATACCTTATTTGATACCGGTTCTACCCATTCTTTTATTTCTCCTACTTGCACTCAACGTTTAAATTTGACTCCGGAGAAATTAGACTTTGACTTATCTGTTGTAACTCCGTTGGGAGAAACCTTCATTACATCCACTATTTATAAGTCTTGCATTTGATGTGATTCTAGGGATTGATTGGTTAACTACTCATCATGCAAAAATTAATTATTTTCATAAGGTTGTTAGCTTTCATATTCCTAACCAACCTATTATGAAGATTCAAGCAACCAAACCATTAAAATCAATCACTGTCATCTCAAGCCATAAAGCTATTCGTTTATTGAAAAATGGATGTCAAGCTTTCTTAGCTCATGTCACGGATCTAAACAAAAATACGTCAGTTTTGAATGATATTTCTATTGTTAATAAATTTCCTGACGTATTCCCTGAAGAACTTCCTGGCCTACCCCCAGAGCGTGAAATTGAATTTTGTATCGACCTTGAACCTAGTACAAAACCCATTTCCAAAGCCCCACATCGAATGGTTCCTATTGAACTTCAGGAGTTAAAGACCCAACTGTAGGAATTGTTAGACATTGGCTTTATTCATCCTAGTACTTCTCCTTGGGGTGCTCCTGTTCTATTCGTAAAGAAGAAATATGGGAGTATGCGACTTTGTATTGATTATCTGGAGTTGAACCATGTCACTATCAAAATAGATACCCATTGCCACGTATTGATGACTGTTTGACCGACCGTAAGGAGTTAAATTCTTTTCAAAGATTGATCTTTGTTAGGATATCACCAATTGAATATTAGAACCGGATGACATTCCAAAGACGCTTTCGGAACTCAGATGCGGGCATTATGAATTCCTAGTCATGTCTTTTGGATTGACTAATGCTCCTGCTGCCTTCATAGATATGTTGAACCGAGTATTCAAGGAATATTTGGATCTCTTTGTGGTCGTCTTTATTGATGACATCCTTATTTATTCCAAAATCCGTGAAGATCATGAGCAACACTTGAGGCTGATACTCCAAAAGCTTCGTGAAAACAAGCTTTATGTCAAGTTGAAGAAATGCGAGCTCTGGCTTGAAGAAGTAGCATTCCTTGGGCACGTAGTATCAAGTCATGGAATATCTGTTGACCCGACAAAGATTGAAGCAATTCAAAGCTGGGAGCAACCTAAATTAGTGACCGAAGTACGTAGCTTTCTCGGTTTAGCTGGTTATTATCGGAGATTCGTGGAAGGATTTTCTCGAATCGCTACTCCACTAACTCAGCTGACTCAAAAAGATACAAAATTCGGTTGGAGCGAGGAATATGAGAAGAGTTTTCAAGAACTCAAGAGGAGACTCATTTCAGCACCTGTTCTGATAATACCATCTAGCTCAGATGGATTTGTCATCTACAGTGATGCTTTGGGCAAAGGGTTAGAATGTGTTCTCATGCAACATGGGAAAGTCATAGCCTATGCCTCTCGGCAACTCAAAGAATATTAGAGGAATTATCCTACTCATGATCTAGAGTTGGCAGCTGTTGTCTTCGCACTTAAAATTTGGAGGCATTACTTGTATGGGGAGAAAGTGGAGATCTTTACGGATCATAAAAGCCTCAAATATTTCTTCACTCAAAAGGAACTCAACATGCGATAACGACGTTGGCTTGAACTGGTGAAAGATTATGATCATACCATCCAATACCATCCTGGAAAAGCGAACGTGGTAGCTAACGCATTGAGTAGAAGATCATATGCGGGTACGAGTACGATATTGTCAACGCAAAAGCCCATTTTGTGTGACTTGTAAAGGATGGAGATAGAGTTAAAGACTCCAGGGACCCATGTGATGATGGAGAATATACGAGTAGAATCGAATTTAATTGATAAAGTTAAAGTTGCTCAAGCTACAGATCTGGAGCTGATGCGTATGAGGAAGAAAGTGCAAGAAGGTGTTATGCCAGAAGCAAGAATCGATGAAGAAGGAATAATTTGAGTCAACTCTAGACTTTGTGTTCCTAACGACCCTGATTTAAAGTATAAAATCATAATGGAGGCGCACAACACAGCGTTTGTAATCCATCCTGGGAGTACCAAAATGTATCGTGATCTTTGTCATACATTTTGGTGGAGCAATATGAAGAGAGAGATAGCGTTGTTTATCTCATGGTGTCTAACTTGTCAACGAGTCAAGGCAGAGCATCAAGTACCAAAAGGTCCATTTCAACCACTTGAAATTCTAGAATGGAAGCGGGAGCACATTACCATGGATTTCGTTACTGGTCTTCCCAAGGTTTCTCAAGGCATAGATGCAATTTGGGTCATTGTTGATAGGTTGACCAAGTCTGCTCATTTCTTACCGAGAAACTTATACACTTGAACGTCTTGCTCGTATATACATAAACGAGATTGTAAGACTGTACGGTATGCCAGTATCCATAGTTTCTGATCGAAACCCAAGATTTACATCATAATTTTTGGTTAGTTTGCAAAAAACTATGGGCACGATTTTATGATTTAGTTCGCCATATCATCCTCAGACGGACGGACAATCAGAGAGGACTATTCAAACTCTATAAGATTTATTAAGACTCTGTGTCCTTGACTTCAAGGGAAGTTGGGATAAGTTCTTACCATTGGTGGAGTTTTCCTACAACAACAGTTATCAAGCAAGTATTGGCATGGCTCCATTTGAGACGTTGTATAGAAGAAAGTGTCGTTCTCCAGTATGCTGGGATGAGGTGGGTGAAGCAACGTTGTTGGGATCGAAGTTGGTGCGTATGACTACGAAAAAGATTCAAATAATTCGACAACGTATAAAAACCTCACAAGATCGACAAAAGAGTTATGCTGATCTTCATCGAAAGGACGTGGAATTCGATATTGGAGATCATGTGTTGTTATGTGTTGCTCCATGGAAAGGAGTTACGAGATTTGGAAAGAGAGGAAAGCTCAATCCTCGATTCATTGGCCCATTTTTAATCCTCGATCGAGTAGGAACTGTGGCCTATAGACTCGCTTTACCACCAAGTATGTCTCGTGTTCATAACTTTTTTCACATATCCATGTTACGTAAATATGTGGAAGACCGAATCACATTATTGAGTTAGAACCAGACGAAATAGCGGAAGATTTAACGTATGAAGAGGTTCCTGTTCAAATCTTGGATAAGAAGGAACATATTCTACGCTCCAAGGTTATACCTCAAGTCAAAGTTTTGTGGAGAAACCACGATGTTGAGGAAATAACCTGGGAGTTAGAATCTGAAATGAAATCAAGGTATCCTTACCTCTTCGATATACCAAGTACGTACCCTAATTTCGAGGGCAAAATTTCATAAGAAGGGGAGGTTGTAAGACCCCAACTTTTATGAATAAAGATGATTTTTCTATGAATGTCATTTTTGAAAATTATGGAATGAATTTGATATAATGTTATAGTTGTGGGTAATATTTATAAATTTTGCAAAGTACGCAAGTTGTTATATAATATTCGATTGGTCGGAGAATATTTGTTTTAACAAGGAATATTCGTACAACGACACAATCATTGGTGGACCCCGCAACAGAATTATTGTCGGATTTAGAAAACGACAAAAATATTTTATGAAAATAACGGCGGAAGTTTTACCGTTAAGCTCGTTGAAACACCCGGTGTTAAAAGAAATGCGATGTCTGGGTGGTTGCATAGTAGTACACGGTTTTGATTATTGATGCTTACGTGAGAAGTCACTCAGTTTTGTTTAATTATTGCTATAGTAATCATTGCATAGTATCTCACATTATTTGATTCAATTATTGTCGATAGTTTATATATTATTAAATTAATAATTGAGATAACAAAGTTATTAATATTATTATTTGCAATATTAAAGATGTCTAGAAGTTCTGCCAAGGAGAGGTTTGGTCACCTAATTGCGCGCAAATAGGGAGAAATCCTTATTGGAAAGCCCCCTCTTTCCTGGGAACAACCTGGTCGATTAATATTGTGAATTATAATAATGGTGATAAGTTTTGTTTTATTATTATTATAAATGTAATAAAACAGAATTTTTTTTATATAAAATAGAATACTTTTATAAAGTTATTCGTTTTATTAGACTATAAATAGAATATATAATATTCTATTATGCATAGTGTTTGCATAGTGCTTGTATAGTTTTTGCATAGTAAAATCTTTTTATATAAAATAGAATACTTTTATAAAGTTATTCATTTTATTAGACTATAAATAGAATATATAATATTCTATTATGTAGTAGTGTTTGCATAAGACTGTGATAGTGTTTACATAGTAAAATCTTTTTATATAAATAGAATACTTTTATAAAGTTATTCATTTTATTAGATTATAAATAGAATATATTATATTTTATTTAAAAGATTTTATTTTATTAGAATATTTTATTAATATTGTATAGTAAATTAATATGGACCGTCCGTTTAAAAGTAAATTAATCTGGATCGTTCATGAATTAGTTACTATTCAGTCCATTCTCCTATAAATAAAAGCTAATTCCTTCATTATTTCTTACGAATTCACTGAAACTTTAGAGAGAGAAACTATAGAGAGAAAGAAGAAAAGTATTCTGCTACTTCACTACTCCTATATCTAGTTTCTTCTAAGGTAAGGGGTATTATTTCTTTTGTATGCATGAAGAGAACTTCTATTATTCCATTCTTTATTATTCTGTTGGAATAACCTGTATACGCGGACTACCCTATACTTGGTGAAATTCTTCTGTTATTCCATTCTTTATTATTATGTTGGAATAACACCTCATGCCAATACCGCATACATGGTGAAATTCTTCTGTTATTCCATTCTTTATTATTCTGTTGGAACATCCTATCTGTGCGTTTACGCATGACCTGGTTCCATTATTTATTATTCTATTGGAATATCTTGTCTGTGCGTTTACGCATGACTTGGTTTCATTATTTATTATTCTGTTGGAATATCATGTCTGTGCGTTTACGCGTGACTGGTTCCGTTATTTATTATTACATTGGAATAACACATGCATGCTATTGATTCTATCGCATGCCTGGTGATTTCTTTTGTTATTCCATTCTTTATTATACAAAGTTGGTTAAAGTTTTGGCTTTTATACTCCATGAAATTAGTGGAATATCTTTGATATTTACGCTTCATCCAGTATCTTTTTATGGAAATATTCTTCTGAGAATTCTTGAATTTTACTCCACAAAGTAGTATCATGTTGACAATTTGGACGTTATTGGTTCCTGGATAAATTAATTCTTGAACTTGATTTATTGAATTCATATATCATTGTCATCATTCTCATGTTTATATTATGTTGAAAGTCATCTGTGGCCTGTAGTGCATAGATGGACTTGGTATGATTATGACCAGGGATTATTCGGTATAATCATGACCGTAATGTTATAAATGATGTGGTAAAAGTCCTCATTAGCCCGTAGTGCATTGATGGACAGTTGTTGGCATGATCATAACCATTGATGAATACACAAATATCCTTGGCCCGTAGTGCATGGATAATTTGAGGTTGTGATGCTAATGAATATCCTTGGCCGTAGTGCAGGGATGATGTGGTTTATTTATTAAGCTGAGTCTCAGCAATAAAAGTGATGAAAAACCTTTTAAATCATAGAAGATAGTAGATTTTATTCTCTACTTGACTATTTTAATGGATTGCTTATTCCACTGCAGTTAAACATGATGTTTGTTATATTGTATCAGTTTAACACTGTTGAAGGCTAATGATAATTTATTCTGCATTATCATAGTCATAATATTTCTTACTGGGCTAGTTGAGCTCACCCTTTTACTTTCATTGTTCTCTTCAAGAAATGAGAGCGTAGCGAGGGGACTAGTCGGGAAGCGAGTGATGGTCCGGATGATAGCATTAGTAGTCCTCACTATTCTATGAAATAGTGTGTTAGTAAATGTATTGAGGACTTATTTTGAGTTTGAATCGCCTCAGAAGGCGGTGATTTGTATTAAAACTCACAGCTCATGTTGTATATTTAAGATTGTATTTGTATTCTGTACCATGTATTTGGCGACTCAGAATAGGTGATGTATACCTATTTTGGGGGCATCACAAATGCCCTGAGATAACCCTAGGGACAACGATGGGGAAGGATGGAAAAGAATGTTCTGAAGCCCCAGCCATGCACAATCGCTCTATAATCAGGATACAAAGCCTGGTATGTGGAGTGAATGCTGAACCAGTTCCATCTAGGCTGTGTGAAGCTGGGAACCTGCATTACAAAGCAGATCAACATCAGAAACCTTTACTCCACATCAATAGGAAAAAAGGAAAATCAAAATCCAGCTGGTACCTCATTTTCATGCAAGTAAATCGAGGGGTGTCTACTCAAATCACCCAGAAGCTCTGGGATCGACACCTGAATGCCTAGGAAATCCCTACGGGGAATATTTACAGCAGGAGCAGGATCTACTACCGATGTGTTTAGACGCATTTCATATCATAAGTCATTTTCCAATGGATAAAACTGGAAAAGAAGACATGCATATGTTACCAGGACAATGTAGAACACTTGTACGGTGACAGAATTTGCAAAAAGAAGCCCGAACTCAGCAAATCTAAAGATGAACTCTCGGATTTCCTTCGTGGCGCAACGTGAAAATAACTTGTGAAAGCAACCTACAGGTTTAAAATACCCACAGTTGGCCATAGGTGTACCTGCGAATCCCCTATGTGGGGCCCACCCCTCTGGCTCGGTCTATTTCGAGTTGCAAAGGAGTTCTCACAAGCTAAAAAGGCCAAATCATGAATAAAAACGCTACACAATTGAACAGAATAGCCTGAAATCCTAGTTTTCACGGGTTAAGTTGTGGCTTTACATATCACTCATTGGAATTCGCCCAAACACAGGGTACACTATACCAATGATCTTAGCTATTGCAAACTACAATCGGCAATACCTCACGAAGGTCCGATGCCATCAATTCAGGGTCGTAGCCCTAAAACCTTTTCCCAGTGGGTTTTCATACAATCCATCCATTGATGCACACGTCAATGAAGGTCAAGCAGCCTTGACATTATCCCCAGTAGGGATTTCATCCATTGATGCACATGTCAATGAAGATCCGACAACCCTGACAACACCGACTGTTAGCAGTAACTCAAACAGAGCAGCAGAAAGACCTGGCGGTACGAACCAAGAGAGAACATCCTCATCGGGGAGGACTGATGATGGAATATGTTATACACATCCTCAATAAACAAAACTCTATCCCCATAGAGTCTCTTATACATGAGAGATACATCTTCAGTATGGAGTCTGAATCAAGGATTAAAGACTTTGGTGATAACCCCAACGTCAACATCTTGGAAGCTCCTGACACTACAAGAAAATTCTTTATCTGCGAGTAAACCTTTCAGCGACCGCCCTTTTCGGTCACTGATATCAATAATAGCGACGGCCATTTGCAACCGAACTTGCTTCTAGTCGCTAATCATTATCCGCGACCGCATGCGGTCGCTGGATTAATTTTCCCTCCCAAAAATTGGTGCCAAATGTTGGCGCATTTAGTTTTTGCGACCAATCTATATCAGCGACCGCTAGGTCACGATGATGATATACCACATCATTAAAATTAGCGATCATAGCGTCGGTCGGCGATGATATGATCATTGATCATATTAACATTTACCAGTTTCAGTCATTCGCTCGACTATCAGGCGAAGAGAAAAGAAACGAGGGAGCAGAATAGAGAGAAGAGGGAGAAAGGGGGAGAAGAGAAGAAGGAGAACCACCACCGCCTCACTCCGCCACCGCCTCACCCTCACCGTCTAGTTCTTCAGGTTTGTTTTCGGATCAAATAAAACATCTCCAAAAACCTAGCTCTCATCTTACTTGATTTATAAATTTCGCTAGCTCTCATCTTACTTGATTTTCTGGCAACCAAATTGAGGCTTACTGATGCTTAGTTTTGGTTTCTATTGAGTCAATAAATAGAAATAGAAATAAAATTAATAAATACAGTGGACTGTTAAAATATTCCCATTTCTTTTTATTCCCTTGCACTTTTCAAGCTCCTAGCTCAAAACATTTTTGTTCTAAGCTTTAACAGATTTGAGAATGTTCAAGTAGGAAGAAATAAAATTATAAAACTAAACAAATTTAAGCATAAAACACATGTAAGAAGGAAGTAGTCAATTCATATATTCAAGCAAGTGTTTAGAATTTGTATTATGTTTCAAGGGAGTTGAAGTTTTATATAAAATAAATAATAAAAGAGTGAATAATTAATATAGTTATATGAATGGACTCCTTGAGATCTCTTACTAGTAACTCAAAATTTAAAGTTTAAGATTTGAACTTTAGATTTTGTGTAATGCGGACTCCCCTGTTCATGAAAATTCTTTTGAGCTTCCCTAAACTGTCAGTGTTCAAAAAAACTTGGGCTTGGTTTCCTTAAACTGTCAGTCATCAATTAGACTTGGATTTACATTGGATAAATTGGACAATGTATAAATACAATGTATAATTTACATTGGATACATTGGATACATTGGACAATGTATAATTTGGATACATTGGACAATATATAATTTACATTGGATACATTGGACAATGTATTTTACTACCTTTTCTTTTTAAAAATACATTGGACAATGTATTTTTCTGTCCAGTCTCGTGTTGTTTACTGTTGGTATAATTATTGGTCTGTTGTTTACTGTTCATATGGGTCTTTTCATTATTATATGGTTCCAATGTATTTTTGCAAACTTATGGATTATTTATAGTGTGCGCGGGTGCAAAAAGAAAGAAACTGAAGTGTAGGATTTATTACGTACGTATCTAGAATTTTTGTTGTTGGGATTATATTTTGCTGAAATTGGAATTCACATCCTTTGATTTGGGACTTCATATTATTTGGTAATGTTTTGTGTCTTGGGTGCCTAGAAATATCCATATATGCATGCCGTCGTGCATGCGTCTAGTCCATATTGTAGGGGAGACTCTGGCAAATTTTTTTAAGTATTATAAGTATAAGTTTGAAAAATGTTCATAAGTATTATAAGTATAAGTTTGTAGGAGAGTCTGGGTGCTGCTTATCAATTGGATATAAATATATTGGTGATCCACTAGAGCCTATTAAGGGGCTGTTATAGCTGATTGGCTGGGCTAGGGCTGCGAGGCCACACAAGGCCACGCCAAGCTTAGCCAAGCCTCATGGGGCCAAGCCAAGCTTGGTTGTCAGCATGGTAAGCTATTCAAAAACATTAAGCCAAAATAAGCGATGTTAGGGAGGCTATTAGTGCAACAGATATGCCTGCACCGTGATTGTCGGGAACGGAGATGCGAGATCGTGTGATGAGATTGCTGGTTATCCCATTTGGTAAGATTGATGCCACAAACATAATCAATGGGCTTGGCGAATCTCATAACTGGGTTCGGAGAAGCATCTTTTGGGAACTACCTTATTGGTCTACAAATTTGATTCGTCATAATCTAGATGTGATGCATATTGAGAAGAATGTGTTTGACAATGTGTTTAACACCGTGATGAATGTTATGGGGAAGACAAAAGATAACAATAAGGCACGTTTGGACATGAAAGATATTTGTAAGCGTCCTGGATTAGAACTTTATGAATCTCCTAATGGTAAAATTGTCAAACCGCATGCAAGGTACACTTGTTCCAGATGACAGTGATACTGAGGAAGAGTTATTGACTGACACTGACACAGAATCTGAAGAAGAAGATGGTTATAAGTCTCCGACACTTGTACAAAATGATTATGAGTCAGACAACGATTTTCATTAAAATGTATGTTTAGTTTTAATTGTATTACAATGAATTACATATAGGAATGTTCTTTATATCCTTAACATGTTTATGTACCTTTCATTTATAGTTGTCGTAGTTAACTATTTCATACAATTAATTGTCATTATTGTCCTTTTATATAAAATGTATGTTTAATTTTAATTGTATTACATACAATTATATATGTATATGTTCTCTATATCCTTGACGCGTTTATGTATCTTTCATTTATAACTAATACTAACATCCTAAATTTTTTATTTATAGATGTCTTACGAACTGCAAAGACTGAAAAGCCTTGGGTTGGGTCGGGGCCCTAATCATGTGCCAAAGGCCCCGGCTAATTCGGATGATCACATTCTTATACAGATCCGTCCTCCTCCAGAAAGCACGTAAGTTAAACATCGTGTATATATAAGGGTTTAATATTTCCATTGTTATAAATATATATGACTGTAAATTATTGTATATTGTAGTGATTTTCAAGATAGTAAAATTGTGAAGTGCATTTCACAATTATGCTTACAGAACTGGCCTACGCCAGTGATTACATGGGCAAGCACACCTCTCGCCCATAAGGATGCAGTTTGTGCTGAATTTCAGGTATATTTTTTTATCACTCTGATAGATAATACATAGTTATATAATAAAATAATATTGTTTAGTAATGTTGTATTATGGTAATATAATATAACAGTTTTAATATTATTAATGTTGTTTTATTTGCAAAAGCGGTATAGATGGGACGACGATCTTGGCATTAGTTATTGAGACCTTTGTTTTTGGCGAAGAAGTGCTACCGTCTCGAACTAAAGATAATCTGAACAAGGAATGACAAAAAGCCCTACACAATGCTGAGATTGACCATCCAGGAGAGGGTGAGCAGTATATGTATGAGCATAGTCCCTGGTGCTGCGCATATCCCATATGGGTGCAGATGTGTGACCAGTGGAGAGCAGAGAGCTGGGTCAAGAGATGCAAGACTACCACCTCGAACAGATCCTCAGGTGTATTTGAAGGTGAAAAGGCAAAAGGCACGTACAAGGGCGGCAGTATATCACAATTGCAAAGATATTCTTTGCTAGAAATGCGTATGTATAGCAAGCTTATTGGCTTAGTTATTTGTTTTTATGTTTACAGTCATGTTTTGTAGCTAAAATATCTCATGTTTACATATTAATATGAGAACATGAACTATAGGAGTCTGAGTCTCAAGCTCAATCTATCAATTGGTTGGATGTGTATGTGGCCACCCGTGATGGTCTGCCTGATGGTGTTCAGATAGCGGTAATAAGTTAACTTTATACTAATATGTTGTTTATAAATTGTGACGACCTTTTTAGCATTTATTTTATTTATTTTTAACTATTTAATTGTTGACCTTCTGACAGGACACTTATAAGGGCTTAATGAACGAGCGCTATCCTGAAGGCACCCCGCGTTCGTCGATTGATCAAGAATTGTGGGAGAGGGCGTCCGTCGTGAAGAAAAACTATGTTAAAGGCCAAGGACAAAAATGACGCCCGACCATCAGTGGCACAGGAAGCTCTACTACCCAGTCTATACAATCATCAGGTCATCCAGCCTATCATACTCTTGCTGACTATGTGAGAGCGATCTGCCAGAATCGTGATCTTATTCGTATACTGGGCGGGCATCTGCATTCTCTTAGTCCTGATGAGTTGGTGGAGGCAGTGGCGGCAGCAGCAGCATCACAACATCAGGGTGGCGACCAGGTATATATATCGATATTGTTTAGCTTTTAATTCCCAAGTCATAGCAGTATAAACACATGTAACATATATGTTTTATTCTTTTATTAATTACAGGGTACTAATTTGGATGATCCATGAAGAGCTAGACCAGTCATATATGTTAGATTTTTAAATCTTTTCTAGACTTGTTTTTTAGATTTTTAAAGCTTTGTACTCTTTTAGATTGATTCTTTGGACAATTGTATTGGTTTACGATTATATTATATGGATGTTTACGATTGTATTGTGTTGGTTTACGATGGATGTTTATCATATAGTAGTTATCATGGATGAATGTTTATCATAGGGTAGTTATCATGGATGGATGCTTATAAATACTGCTGTGTGTTGGGATAGAAAGAAGGTACAAAGCAGGTTATTTTTGGGAAATCAATAAAAACAGGAAAATTATTAAAAAAAAAAGATCAGCGACCACATGCGGTCGCTAAGAGTGAAACGCGGTCGCTGATAGCTACTTTAAAACTAGAGACCGCGTCAGTCGCTATTGCCGGTTGCTGACACGTGTGCCACGTCACAGCTGACAAATGACTTAGCATGAGTCATAATAGCGACGGATTCGATCGCTGAGCAGTCGGTCGCTATTGTTGGTCGTTGAAGTCCATCCAGCGACCAGATAATCTGCGACTAATATCAGTGACCGCATTCGGTCGCGGATACTTATCTGCGACCAAATGCGGTCGCTGATATGCAGTCGCTGATATGTCTTTTTGTTGTAGTGTGTGAGCATTGGATTGCACGTCCAAGACAGTCCATCAGGGTTGTCAGTAATAACTGTCAATCCCAATAGAAGTCAAGGGGAGCCGACAATCATCCCACCATGTTGGAGAACAATCCAACAAACCACATATATTTGCATCATGTTGTTGTACATTGCATCATGATTATCTTATTGCATTTCAAGTGTCTAGTATTCTTTATCATATCCATGCCATTGCATTGCACGAATATGATAAAGAGGGGCATCTGTAGACACTCAAATTTTCTGCATACCTATTACTAACATTGTAGGAGGGCAGAATCGTCTTTCAGAGATAACCCTGGAGGACAGCTTAGCTCAATACCAAAAATTACACCGGAGAAGGTCGTTTCATCTCGAAGATAGCCCCGAGATACTCAGTCTTAGTCCCAAAAATAACACCAGGAAAGATAGCGTCAACCTCAAAGATAACCCTGAGGAATCCAGTTGCAGTTCTGGAGATAACCCCAGAGATGCTCATTTCAACCTATGCAGTAAGCTTCAACCTTAGAAATCACACCGAAACACTCAGCTCCAGTCCCGAAGATAACACCGAGAGGTCAAGCACACCTCAGAGATAACCCTGAGGACATCCAGTACTTGCAGTAGCCCAATCTCAAAGATAACCCTGAGCAACGACTACTTTATCAGCCCAAACCGGAGATAACCCCGGTAAGGGGCAAAATCATCATTTGACCACCTCGATCCCACACGCGTGCCATCTCAATACATTTCTACATACATTCTACACAACAATGTCCCACAAGAACAAAGGAGTTCTAATCCCGAGTGACTACTGCGCAAGGCAACACACCGGATAGAATTTGAAGCCTGAAGACCAAGGGCATGGTCCCATATTCCTGACTCTGTACAACCTCTAATCCTATGTTATTGCATAGATCTCGACAACAACAGTCTAAAACATGTCTTATATAAGTCAATCGGATGCCCGAATTGAAGTTTCGAAAGCTCGAGCGGACATCGCGTTGCACACGTGCACGTACTTTGAGACAATAGGACCCGCAGAGCACGGGCACGGGCACATGAGAGCATCTGCGGCTTACCGCGGAGAGCATCTGCATCTCAGAGCATCTGCTGACTCACTGCAGTGTACTGCGGCTCCCCCCTCTATAAATAGAGGGCTTGGGGTGGCCATTTTTTAAGAGAAAATGGCAAGGAAGCCCTATCCAATTTTCTCTGTACACACCCTAAATTGAGTGCTTTCTCATTTTAAACACTTGTGAGCTTATCTTCAGTCATATTTTTACCAGCAGGAGCCGAGTGTTCATCTATTTAAAGCTATAGAAGTCTTCTTTGGCAGTCCACTATAAGCCTTCTTACACCTTTTAAAGCCTTTCTCTTCTACTGTGCACACACCGTTCTTCACATTGAGAGTCGTGTTGCGTGTGTATGCCCGGACTTCGGTTCATGGATTTTATTTCCTTTTGTGTGTGTATATATATATATATATATATATATATGGACTAACATTATCGAGTTATGCCTTGATTGAGCCTAGACTCACGTCCGGAGCGTTTATTTGCTTTTGTATATATATATATATATATATATATATATACATTTCTATCACACATGGAGTTTAATTCATGGCCTTTTACTGCTTTATTTACATTTCGTCCCGCCTGGAGTTTACTTCGTGGCGGTTTATCGTTTTTAGTGCTTTATTTACATTTTGTCCTGCCTAGAGTTTACTTCGTGGCGGTTGATCGTCTTTATTGCTTTATTTACAATTCTGATCCCCCATGGAGGTGCTTCGTGGTGGTTGATCATGTCTCTATATATATTTATCGCTTTTATATATTTACATTTTTGATCCCCCATGGAGGTGCTTCGTGGTGGTTGATCATGTCTGTATATATATATTTACAGCTTATATATATATAACTGCTTACTGCTTTTATATAAATTGTGGCACCATGTGAGCCTAGGAATCATGTGATCACAGATTCAGTCTATTGAATCTAGATTCGGTTCCCGTGATGGACATTTTCAGCTGTAAGCAACTTGTAAATTATTCACGATGTTTGAATTTTCTTAAATGGATTTCATGCCCGCAAGGAGTTCGGGACTGCTATATATATTATTTTCTCGAAGATGCTTTGTATCTCAAAAATAAAAGCAATCAAGCCGAACATTTAATAAAATGGAAGTATCAAAGGCCTCAATTACTATTGAGCACAGGGTTTGAAAAACCTCTTCTACAAAACCTCATTGCTATATCCTTTTTAAAACTGAATTTTTATACAAATTCAAACCCTGTTTATATAGGTGTGAATGAGGCATAACACTACTTCCAAATAATTGCACATTTACCCCCCCCACACACACATTTATATAACAGTTTAATTGAAAAGTGGCGGTCACAACAGTGGTAACACGGATGTCGGGGGGTGCCTAACACCTTTCCTCCGCATAAGTAAGTCCCCGGACCCTAATGAATCTCGATTTCACAGACCCGTTTAGCACTGTCACATCACTGGGTTAATGTGCAAACCTTTTCTCGGTTGCGTTGGTGCAACTATTTAAAAACACCAACTGGCGACTCTTACAGTCAAATCGTCGACATATAAATGTCGCACCTTTTCACAACTTTTTTTTTCAAACAAATCTCACCTAACATGAGAACACCAAAAGACAAGAACAGAAGAGGGACAATAAAAATCCCGACGTCGACAAATTACCCATCTTCTTCCACCAGCCAACCCGAATGGGAAGGGTTTCAATGCTACCCGGAAGTGTGCCTATCATGCTGGAGCACCAGGACATGATACTCAGGATTACTAGGCCTTAAAACACAAGATCCAGGATTTAATCAACAACGGGGAGTTCTTGGTGACTAATCCCGACCAACCTCATGTGCAAGACAACCCTCTTCCTCAACACAAAGAAGAAGTGGTTAATATGATTAATTGGTGCAATGGACAGAGTTCCAATTATGGTGGAGAATCCTCCCAAACCAGCAAAGATGGTGCTGACAAATGGGATTACGCACAGTTCCAGTTTATGATGGAATGAAAGATGAAAGCTCTTTGTAAGCAAGTAGAGCAATTGGCAGAACAGGTGATCCATCAGCACCAAGTCACACACCAATTAGTCAGTCAGGAGCTTGCTAGTCTCCTTCCTTTTGTCATTAATACTCTATCATCGCCTTCAGAAAGCGAAACACTGGAGGATAAAGTTACAAAATGAGCAAGTGCCAAAGCCTGTCGGGATTTTGCCAATAAGAGGGAATTTACATACCTGGGCCAACCTATGGAGGAGATATTTCAGATGCTGATCAATGAAGGAAGAGTTACATCCCTTCTACCTCCAATTAATCCATGTTCAAGACAGTTCAATTCTAATGGAGTAACTCAGTATCACTCTCATTCTTGCGGTCACAGCACAGATGAATGTTGGGCACTCCGCCACCTCATTCAGAATTTAATTAATAGTGGTGTCCTGCAGATAGCAGATGATGACACTTTTTTACTCAAGAGTGGGAACATATGTCCTATAAAATGGAAGGACGTCGTAGCAGTTATATCCATCGAGGATGATTTGGCTGCCAGACCACTTATAATACAAACAATTCAACTCAAGGGTGTTGACAATCCTTTGAAAGTGGTTGCACCAAAGCCAATTCTCTTTCCATACAGAATACAGTATCCTGTTGTCAACCTACAAAAAGTTCCATGGAATTATGGATAAGCTGAAGGATCTACATCACACACAACTGTTGCAGTGTTGAAAGAGAATCTATTGTATCTTCCCCAACAGATGATGAAGCCTACAATCAAATTAAAGGGGAAAGTTCCTATTGAGAGGATTGAAGAATTCCTCCATACTATGGGCCATAATAAAGACAAGGTGGTTTTAAGCTTGAGAGAAGCTCCACAACAAACTTCCATACTGGAATTGGTTTTCTCTTCCGAAGATCACAAGAAGGTCTTGCTAAAGGTTTTGGAAGAAGCCCATTTATCGAAATCAGTGGATGTGGAAAAATTCCAGCATCTGGTTGATCACATTTTTAAGAATAATGTGATATCTTTCGCTGATGACGACATACCTCCCGAAGGGACTGGTCATTGCAAGCCGTTGCACATAGAGGTTCTGTCCTCCAGGTACATGGTGGGAGGAGTTCTGATAGATGGTGGATCATCTTTGAATATATGTCCTTATGTCACTTTGGAGAAGATGAATATCAATCACAAGAGAATCAAAAGTAGTAATACGGTTATCAAAGCTTTTAATGGGTCCAGATGAAATGCTATTGGGGAGATCGAATTACCTGTGGATATTAGTCCACACACATTCAATGTATCCTTTCAAGACCATGGATTCATATGGCAAGAGTCGTCTCTTCCACCCTTTATCAGCAACTCAAGTACATTATCAACAATAGCCTAATCAATGTCAATGTTGAGTCGGAATATCCTGAATAAGGTGACATACCACTCATCAGCTTTAATGCAAAAGTTGAGCCGGTCAGTTTCCATGCCCTGGAGGTGAGCAACACTCACTACCATCTCATTGGGGCGCCACCTCTCACACCCAAGATTTCTGTCGAGGTAATGTCGGACACTCAAGAGATGATGTCATTAGGTCATCAACCTGAACAAGGGTTGGGCAAAGATCATTAGGGCATCAAGCGCCCAATTCAAATTCCCAATCAAACAGGGACAACTGGATTACGCTATTCTGCTAGCTCTAGTCACAAGAATCCTCACAAGCACAAACAAATTCCTTTATCTTCAGCCATATGGCGATTATCTCAGCCTACAAATCTTGATCCTGTACAGTCTCTGGTAAAGGTTCCTGCCCATGTAATGGCTATGTTATTTCCCAAACTGATACCAGTTAAAGCAAAAGTGGTCTTGATTCCTGATCCCGAAGTGGAAGAAAGGGAACGGAGACGTAAACAAGACATCCTTAGGAGATTGTCTCACATGCACATCATTTTCCATGATGAGCACACAAATAGATATACTCTAGACGATGATTGTCCTAACATTATGGTTATTATTCGAGAGAAGGAGGATGATGACAGCCCCTTCATCACTGTCGTCCAGCAGGATTTCACCCTTGACAATTGGAGCAGCACTCCTTGCATTTGTCGACAAGGGTAAAAAGGGCAGAAACTCTCTCTGCCCTGTAGAAAGCAATAACAGTTTACTTTTCTGCACAATTTTGGCAATTTTTTAGTCTGTACATGCTAACACTTTGTATGATTGAACAGTTTCATATATTAAGTGAAAGCATATTTTGTTTCAGGACTCTGAATTTAGATGTGCCTATACTTGCTGATGACGTGCCTTTTCTCCACAAGGATTGTAACTTTGATGAAAAGTTGGACTCAGACTTGATGGAAATACAAGAGGACACTGAGATACCTCCAAAGATCAAAGAATGGGTCGAGGAAAAACTCAAACAAAATCTTGATCAAACCACCTCATTCAATCTCGGAACCTTAGAAAACCCTAAGCTAATTCAGATTGGTACGGACCTCACTCCAAACCAAAGGAATGACATGGTTACACTATTAACCCAATTCTATGATGTGTTTGCATGGTCTCACGAAGACATGGTCGGTTTGTCCAACGACATCGTCATCCATCACTTTCCCATTAAAAAGGGATTCAAGCCAGTCAGGCAGAAGCTCAGGCGATTAAAACCGAGTGGAGTTTAAAGGTTAAAGAAGAAATTGTGAAACAATTTCAAGCCGGCATCATCATGGTGTCCACATACCCTGAATGGCTATCCAACATAGTCCCCGTGCCTAAACCGGGAGGAAAGGTGCGAGTTTGCATGGATTACTGGGATCTGAATAAAGCTTGCCTTAAAGATAGCTTTCCCGTGTCATTTATCCACATACTCATTGACAATACTGCTCAATACGACATGTACTCCTTTGCTGATTGCTTTGCGGGGTACCATCAAATCATGGTTGCTAAAGAGGATCGTGAGAAAACTGCATTCATCACGCCTTGGGGAACTTTTTGCTATAGACGATTGTCATTCGGCCTCATTAATGCCAGAGCTACCTACCAGCGAGCTATAATGGCTCTTTTCCACAACTTAATGCACAAAGAGATAGAGATCTACGTGGATGAAATCATTATCAAATCCCGAAGGGAAGATGACCACTTAGACCATATTAGAAAGCTCTTCAACAGGTTGTGTAAGTACAACTTGAAGTTGAATCTAGCCAAGTGCGACTTTGGCGTTAAATCAGGCAAGTTTCTAGGTTTCCTAGTCAGCCACAAAGGGATTGAGATGTATCCCACCAAAATCCTGGCCATAACAGAAATGCCCATTCTTCAGACAGAGAAGTAAATACGGGGATTTTTGGGAAGGATCAACTTGGTCAGCAGGTTCATTTCCCAACTCACAGCGACTTGTGAGCCTATCCTCAAGCTTTTAAGGAAGAAATCCTCCATGAAATGGAACGATGAGTGTCAAAAAGCCTTCCTTACAATCAAAGAGTAGCTGGTCGATGCTCCTGTCTTGGTACCACCCAGGGATGATGTTCCCCTATTCATGTACCTATCTATTAATGACAATGCCACGGGCTGCATGCTGGGACAAAAAGACGATAGAGGCCAAGAGCAAGCTATATACTACCTTAGAAAAAGATTTAGCAGCAGTAAACACAAGTACACTCTGATTGAGAAGACTTTTTGTGCTTTAGCATGGGCTTCCATGAGGTTACACCATTACCTCCATGGTCACATAACCCATCTCATATCCCACGTGGATCCTCTCAAGTACGTGTTCAGTAAACCCATGTTAAATTGTCAGTTGTTCAGATGGCAGTTGATCCTACAATAATTTGACATCGTCTACGTGACGCAAAAGTCTATTAAAGGTTAAGGAATTACGGATCAACTGGCCGCCACATCTTCAGGGGATTTCAAACCCTTAGAAACATACTTCCCCGATGAAGGGGTAATGACAGTACCACAACACCATCAATACGATACACACCAATCATGGAAAAAGTATTTTGATGGAGCTATTAATATGGAAGGTTCGAAATTTGGAAGCGGTTTTGGTAGCCATTACGGGGAAGCGATATCCGTCGTAGTTAAATTACGGTTTATTAAAGCACTAACAACACAGCTTAGTATGAAGGCTGTGTCATGGGACTCAAAATTGCCCAATCAATGGGTATCAGGCGGTTAACTGTCTTTGGATATTCAAAATTGGTGAACAGACAAACCACATCTATCATACCAAAGAGCTACATTTGATGCCTTACCATCGGCAAGTTTTACAAATGGTTGTGGAGTTAGAAGAAATAACCTTCCTCTATATTACTCGGAATAGGAATGATTTTGCGGATGCACTAGCAACTTTGGCCTCCTTGATCAACATACCTGATAAGGAAAGTATGACAAGCATCTCATTTGCCCTACAAAAGGCTCCAACCAATGGGAATTACATTGGAGAAGTATCGAATGAGCTACCTTCCATCCAACACCCTTGGTATCAGCACATCAAGGAGTACTTGTGAGATTGATCTACACCCGTTGAGGCAAGCCCGACTGAAAGAAGGCGGATCCATCAACTGGCTATAAATTCTACCTGGGCGGAGATGCACTCTACAAAAGAGATGCAGGACTTGGTCTCTTTAGATGTCTGGACAAGGACCAAGCTTAGAGGCTCATGGATGAAATCCATGGTGGAGTATGTGGCCACACATGAGTGGCCCTCTACTTGATAAAAAGATCCTGAGAACAGGGCATTACTGGCTCTCGCTTAAGGCTGATTATGATGATTATGTCAAGAGATTCTACCAATGCCAAATTCATGGGAATGTTATCCACGCCCCTTTGAGGGAACTCCACAATATGAGTTCGGCTTGACCCTTCTCAATATGGGGAATGGACGTGATCGGGCCCATCGAGTCCAAATTAAGTAATGGGCATCGGTTTATCTTCACCATGATCGACTACTTCACCAAATGGGTAGAAACAGTCTCCTTCCCCAGGGTTACTAAAGAAGTCATCATTGCTTTCATCAGAAACAGTGTGATTTATCAATATGGACAACCAAAGGTGATTGTTTCAGACAATGTAAAGAATCTTAACAACAAAATGATGGAGGAGTTATGCAGTAAATTCCACATCAAACACCTCAACTCCGTCATCTACCATCCAAAGATGAATGGTGTTGTTGAAGCACCTAATAAGAACATCAGGAAGATCTTTCAAAAGATGTCTCACAAAGGATGGCCTGACCTCTTGCCTCTGACTCTATTAGCATACAAAACTTCACTGCGTACTTCCACTGGGGCAACCCCATACTCATTAACTTATAGGATGGAAGCAGTACTTCCCATAGAGGTGAAAATGGAATCCCTCAGAGTGTTGATAGACGCTCAGCTGGATGAAGACCAATGGTTACAAGACAGGTATCACCAATTATCTCTAATAGACGAAAGGCGAAGTGATGCTATCTTCCATGGTCAGTTATACCAACAAAGGATCTCCAGATCCTACAACAGGAAAGTCCGGCTATGGCAGTTTAAACAACTTGATTTGGTTTTAAAGAAGATCATTGACAACCAAGATCAGTCAAAGGGAAAATTCTTTCCAAACTGGGAAGACCCTTTTATTGTCAAAGAGGTATTGACAGGAGGTGCTCTCAGATTACAGGAAATGGACGGCGATGAATTTCCACAGCTCATCAACTCAGACACCGTGAAGTGGTACTATGTCTAAAGTTACCGTCAAGCAAACATCCTAGTTTTGGATCACCAGATCCCCAGTCATTTTAGGTTTTCTAACCCTCTCTACATACAACATTTCTTCATACCCATTTGCCCCATCAGGGAAACACACTCTTCAAGCCAGCATCCTGGTTTAGGATCAGCAGATCCTTCAAACATCTTTGGTTCTAAAACCCTTCATTCAACTTCGGTTATCCCTCCAGGGATTGAACCTTTCACACCCGCAGTTTTGTCCTACTACGGATAACACTTTTCACACTTGCAGTTTGTCCTGAACATGGGATCAAACTTTTCCCCCGCAGTTTGTCCTGAACATGGGATCAAACGTTTTTGGCTGCAAATCGTCCTGCACATGGGGTGAACTCTGTCGACCTGACCTCCCCATTACCTGGGAGTACATAGGCAACCATTTTATATGGCCAGGTCGCAATTAAAAAAACACAACAAAAACATTTCTACACCCTTCTATACAAATAAAAATCAGAAAAACATATATACACCTTTCTACCTTTTCACAAACAGTGTTGAACCTCTTACACCAGATTCGATAGGAGTACGTAGGCAGCCATTTATAGTTCAATCTTACCCCTACCAAAACACAAAAACTTGTCAATGGTACTGGGATCATCCTTCAATCCCCTTCAAACCAAAGGGATGGAACTACCTGGCCTCTCCATAAATGGGAGAGTTGGCGACCATCTAAGCTGAGGTTTATTCCTCGAAGAGCATCACCAATCCATAAGAGATGGAACTATTTGGGATCTCCTCTTCAATAGGAGTACCGACAACCATCTGTGATGCGGTGAATCTCAGAGAGGAAAAGTCACAATCCTCTCCACAACTACATATAAAACCCAGTCTCAAGACACCAAAGAGGGTAGGGATACACATAGATCAACGATCCATTCTGAAAGATCCTAAAATATCTCAATGTCCACCCATCAAGGATGAGTTCAGAATACATCAAGATCACAAGCCCTGAAGAAACAGGCAAATATCAAGCAAGTAGCAAGGCACAACGAAAAGGGAAGTGAATCAAAATATATTTCCCTGCCATATATAATGCTATTTGATATACAATATGAAATGTATATGACAAAATGGCTAAGCTAGTCTCTGTAGGAGAATTCAAGTCTATCTACAATCCCGTGGATATATGAGCTATTAAGTCTAACATGGCATCTCTCTCTGAAGAAGGAGGTAACGTTGCGGTCTCCTGCCCAAGGGTATCTACACGAGCTAACAGATCCACAGCCAACAACATGGTGGCATGATGATCATCAATATATGCACTCATCTCAACAATTATGCCAGTAGTAAGGTATCTCATTATAGTACTATTTGTAATGGCTACGTCCCGGGCAGATATGGCAGTATCCCGCTCAATAATCAATGCATCTCTGGATGATCTAGCTTCATCACGCTCAGCAATAGTGGTGTCTCTATGAGCTACAGCCTCATCTCTCTCCAATAGAGTGGCGTCTCTCCCATCAAGTTCTGTCAACATCAAGGCCCTAGTCTGATCTCTCTAAAAGGTCATCAGATGAAGACTCTGCTCTAAATACTGTGTTGAATACTGGATCACAGTAGCACTCATACTGGGAGAATCTACAAGAGATGCTAGTAACCTAGTGAATAGCTCCTCCTCGGTGGGAAGATCAATATCCTCTATGGGCTCCCCATCATCAGAATCAATCCCTGGTACTGTGGATACTACAGCAGCCAATGCTGTCTTTGTCTCCATACATGCAGAATACTCTATCGAACAGCCCGGATGGCTAACAGAAAACTCAGCTAGCTCATGCTGATCCCAACAGGCATACAACCCTGATCTATCTTTTACTGACAAGTGGCGGGAAGCCAAACACTGACTCAATGCCCCCTCAAAAGGATGGAAGTCCTGAAACTAGTCAAACTGCAACATCACATCCAGTGGGTGGTAAGTAGTCATGCCCCTCAAGCCAGCCAGAGGGAGATAATGTGATGCCCCCAAAATAGGTATACATCACCCATCTTGGGTCGCCAAATACATGGTACTGAATACAAATACAAACTTAATTATACAACATGAAATGAGAGAGGTTTTACTAATATTGTCTTCTCAGACAATATCCAAACTCAAATGGAGTCCTCATTACATTTATTATCACACTATTTTATAGAATAGTGAGGACTACTATAACACTATCTCGGACCATCACTCCGTTCCCCGACTAGTTTCGGCTACATTCTCATTTCCTAAAGAGAACAATGGAAGTAAAAGGATGAGCTCAACTAGCCCAGTAAGAAATATTATGACTAAGATAATACAGAATAAGTTATCATTAGCCTTCAACAATGTTAAACTGATAGAATATAATAGACAACAAGTTTAACTGCAGCGGAACAAGCAATCCATTAGAAGAGTCAAGTAGAGCATGATATATACTATCTTCTATGATTTAAAAAGTTTATCATTAACTTTATTCTTTGGGACTCAAATTTTAATAAATAAATCACATCATCGAATCATCCAAGCACTACAGGCCAAGGATATTCATTAATATCACGTCCACAAATTATTCTTGCACTACGGGCCAAGAATATTCGTGTAATCATCAATGGTCATGATCATATCGAATTATCCTTGGTTATAATCATACCAATCAATAGTTCATCTATGCACGTAAGCCAAAGATGACTTTCATCACAATATAAGCATGAGGATGATGACAATGATATACGAATTCAATTAAAAGAAAGCAAACGATAAATTTTTAAAGATTTATAATTTAATTTATCTAGAATTCAATAATGTCCAAATTGTCAATATGATACTGCTTTGTGGAGTAAAATTCAAGAATAATATCCATGTATTAAAAATAATTTGGATAGAAAAGAAATAAATTTTTTGATGAATAGTATCTTGTGAATAGTACCCTGTGAATAGTACTTTGAGAATAGTACCCCGTGAATAGTACCCCATGAATAGTACCCCGACATGAAAAAGTTTCCCGAATACCCGAGTGAATAATATTTGAGTGAATAGTAACCAGGTGAATAGTAACCCATGAATAGTAACTCATGAATAGTACCCCAGCATGAAAAGTACCCCGAATACTCGAGTGAATAATAATCTACTGAATAGTAACCTGTGAATAGTACCCCGGGTGAATATTTTGATATTTAATTAGAAAGTTCAGATCAATATTCCAATGAAACGATACTGGATGAAGCGCAAAACTCAAGAATATTCCACTAATTTCAAGGATTATAGAAGCAATACTTACCATAGTAAGTTTAGATTTAAGAATATGAAAAGAAATAACATACAAAACTAGAAATAGATTTTCACCTGTCCAACGGTACATAATTCGCGTAGACAGGTTATTCCGACATATTAAAGGATGAATACGAAAAATAGTATTCCTTATGAATATGAAAGAAATAATATCCCTTACGAATACAAAAAAATAATATCCCTTACCTTAGTAGTGTTGGGTTTGTAATATTCAAGAACGCAATCAAATTGCACAAATAA
This sequence comes from Panax quinquefolius, assembly GCA_020205615.1. Taxonomy (NCBI): domain Eukaryota; kingdom Viridiplantae; phylum Streptophyta; class Magnoliopsida; order Apiales; family Araliaceae; genus Panax; species Panax quinquefolius. The sequence goes on from JAINUW010000555.1 coordinate 796,715, forward strand.
AACGAAAACGTGTAAAAATTAGAGTTTTAAAATTATACAAACCATATACCTGGATCACCCTTTATGCACAATTATTAATTTCATGTAAAAGATAACGAATAAGAATCATACCCTTGAAGATCGAGCTTCCTCAGGTACAAGTTCACCTCCAATCCTTTTCGTGTTCAACTTGAATCCACCGGGTTTGGTTCCTTCCTTTGATCAACGTTAGCCACCCAAGTGTTTGGCCTCTAGAGGTAATCCACCAAGGAAGAAGAAAGATTCAAGAAGATGGGTGGTTGGCTAAACCCTAGTTTTTCTATCTCTATAGAAAAGGAGCGTACTCTCCAACCATTGGAATTATAACGTCGTCTTGATATCTGATATAAGACTCTTCTTATAAAGATATCAAGTAACCCTATTAAAATAAGGTATTATTTAATTAAACCCTTTTAATTAAAGGGGCTCCCTAATCTTATTAGGGATAATTAATTAAACTCCTTTAACTAATTTTCCTTCCTAATCTAATTAGGAATAAATGAGAGTACTTATATTAAATTAATTCCTAAACTCTTTTAGAAATTAAAATAATAATAATAATTGTAATAATATTAATAAGACTCCTCTTATTAATTTATATTTAATATTTCTAAAATATTAAATAATAAATATTAAGCTATTTAATTTATTCTATCACCATAGATTAAATTAAATATACATAACATATTATTACGATTATGCCATTAACTTCTTAAATAATTATTCTTCCTTTTATAGTGTGACACTTTAGGTTCTCAATATTAAACCGGTTGTGAATAAATCAATTAGATCAATTCTAATCTTATTTAAATAAATAAATTAAACAATTAATTTATTTAAATAAATAATATTTATTCTACAATAGGGATAAGCCTCCCTAGCGATCAACGACTTTCCGGATAATATAGATTTCTACATTAATCATAAAAGAACCTTTGAGTAAATAGTTCTGATAATTCAATCCTTCCACCATACAATGTCCCAATTAAATATAAGACATGGAATTCTTCGTCAAGTCTTATTTTATTTAATTATATGTATTTCGATCCTTAAATGCACAACTCAAATAATGCAAATTAGAAACTCCTTTCTAATTTCATTCGCCTTAGCCAAGGACTCTTTGGGTTGTCATTTATCGAATCACATAGGACATTTCTCTTCTTTTATTAGAAGTGGTAGATTCTTTATTGATCATATATTATCTCCATGTACAACTTGTTATACCCAAGCATACCCTTTGATATACCCTAAGGGTCTTAAGGAATAAGTCAAAGTATAACTCATCATACACAAGATACTATGATGATCTCAAGTCCAAGGATTACTTGTACTACTATCACTACTGAGAATTCCTATTAATGAGCAAGTAAAACTCCATTAGGTATTCCTTAGCGAGCCACGTTCAGTGAACTTATTCTCCAATAAGCACCTACATACTTGCTTTAGTGTCTCCACACAAATGATCATGAGATCAATCATCCTCATCCAATGAGCAAACAACGTATGTACCAATCTATCCGGATTCACTAATCCCCAATTTAGTAATCCAACGATTGAGAACTATTTTAGTTTTAAGCTTTCTAAGAATTTAGATCTCATTAGAATGATCATCATCATTATTCTAAAAGCATTGCTTAAAACTATGGGTTTATCACATATTATAAAACAACATCATGTAGATAATTAAAAGCCTTTAATAAATAAATATTTTTTATTAATAAATGAATAAAATTGTTACAAAGTATATGATTTATCATCAAACATGATTGGCTTGTGTGCATACTATTTTCAATCTCCCACTTGCACTAAAGCCAATCGTCATGGTATCTCATACTCTTCTTTTATAAGTGACGATTATCCTGCTGTTGGATAAGCTTTAGTTAATGGATATGTAATGTTGTTCATGAGAGTCCACTATCTCTATTGTGATTTCCCATCTTTCAATGATTCTAATAATCAAATGAAAGTGCCACAACACATGTTTAGATCCAAGATGAGACTTAGGAACTATTCCTAGTTCTGTAATGAACTTTTAATCCAAACAATCAACTTGCAGCTTCATTTATAGCTATATACTTTGTCTTTATCACTAAACCAAAGAACTCTTTCTTTGTTTGGAACCTTTCTAATTCATCGCACTAATTGTTCAAGATAACGCTTTACCTTAAAGTGGATTTTTACATCATCTTGGTGCGTCTCGAAAAACTTGAGTCTATTAAGCCCTCTAGTTTTAATTTAGACCCACCATGAATATGATCACATCCTTAGTCTTGGGTTAAGTACTTTAAGATGTTTTCACCGACTCATAGTGAACTTCTCCATAATATGGTGATCAACATCGGGTCTCGTACATTTCATTGCATACATGATTATCACTCATGCGACCTCTCTTTTCGAAGAGTCTGTGGGGACTATTAGAGAGATACACTCCATAGCTCATCGACATGAGACATCTCTTGGAGTTTGCCATGCTAAACGACTTTAGCATCAAATGAATATACGTTCCTTGGGTTAAGTCGAGCATCCTCTTGTATCTATCTATATAGATTTTATCCCCAATTAAGATACTCTTCCCAAACCATTCATGGAGGAATGTTTAGACAACTTTATCATTACTGATTGTAGCATTAGTATGTCATTCCTTATCCGTAGTATATCAACATATAATATTAGGAATGTCACGACGCTCCCACTATCCCTTTTGTACACATTAGAACTCTTACCTCATCGTATGTAACTGGATCATCATTTTCTATGATGTGTACCTCATCATCATCATCTATGATGAATACATACCTTCTTCAGTACTATTCCAGATTTACGATTCGGTTGTGGTACAATAGGTCTATCTGCAGGTTCCTCTTATTTGACTTATAGTGTTTTGTGGTTCTTGAACTCTTCAAGATCTATTATCCTCCCACTAGCCTCTTCAATGATAAACATCTTTATCTTAGAAGGCAACATGTTTCTCAACAAACATCTTTTGCTAGGTACGATTATAGAACATATGCCCTAAACTTACTTTAGGATGTCCCACTAATCTGTACTTGTCAAATTTTGTCCCAAGCTTATCCTTTGAAACCTTTTTCACATAAGTTGGACAACCTCTTATCTTAACATACTTAAGATAAAGAATCCTCCCTGTCCATAACTTTTATAGAGTCTTGGGGCCGGATTTTGAGGTTACCTTTTTCGTAGATATGTAGCCATTTCTAGGACATGACCCTAGAGGGATACTGGAATGTCGGTAAAATCATTTTGGACCGTACCATGTTCAATAATGTATGATTTTACCTTTCAGATACATCAATCAATTATTACGTATCATGAGGTGTCCATTATGAGAAAAAACATTTGAGATGATCTAGAAACTTATTGCACAAGTATTTATTCCTTGATCTAATCAAAGAATCTTAATACTTTGCCAATTTGTTTCATTTCGAATTCTTTGAACCTTTCAAATAATTCACACTTGTATTCAACAAATACATACATTCAACTCTTTGAATGATCATCTCCTTTTCTTATACTAGTTTGTTCGATTTACAAAATAATTTTTCACGTAAGTCAAGTATACAAAATCCATTAAGTAATCTTTCGGGTTCTATACTGAAACATTATTATTATAAATAGAACAACAATTGTTCTTAATTATAATACCAAAAATTTTATTGTCCAACAATAAAATGGAAATAATGTTTCTAACAAGAATTGGAATACAATAACAACTTATTGACTTAATAGATTTGCCGTAAGCGAGTCTTTAAACTATAAGTTTCTATAGCTAATGTAGCAACCTTTGCTTCATTTTCCACACATAGGATTACTTATCTTTGTTTAACTTTCTACTTCTGCTTGGTCCCTTCATAAATCTATATTTATGATAACCAAAGTCGGTATCCAATACCCAAGTAGAACCTTGACTTAAAGAAAAAATTATTTTAAATCATGAACAAATTTGTATTTGTAACCAAAACTTCACTAAGCTTCTTTGGTTAGCCTCTACAAGATGCTTCTTGCAGTTTCTTTCCAGTGTCCAGGCTTATTGTAGTGGAAGCAAACTCATTTGCTATCCGTATCAGTTTTATTCTTATTATCTTTTGTTTATGCCTTTCTATTTACCTTCTTTGAATCGTTCTTCTTTTCAGAAGATCCTTTGGCCCCTACCAGTAAGACTTGATCTTTCTTGGTTGGAAAGTGACTCTTAACATTTTTCAATATGTTAAGCAAATCAGCGAGACTGATATCTAGCTTGTTCATATGAAAAATTCACAACAATTATGAAAGGAGTCCGGGAGTGAGTGCAAGATCAAATCTTGGCTCAACTCTCCATCCATGACAAAACTCGTTGTCCTAATTGATCAATCAAATTGATAATGTTAAGGACTTTTTATGCATCTTTGTAGTGTCATCGGTCATTCTAGATCGGAAGAGCTCCTTAGATATCTGATATCTATCAGTCCTACTTTCCTCACCATCAACTACTTGATGTGCAGGAATATAGTAGAAGCATCCATAGTTTCATCTTGATTTGAAGCTCGTTACTCATAGATGCGAGCATGATGCATTGAGCCAATTGTGCATCATCTTGCCACTTTCTAAAAGTAGCAATGTCTTCCTCGGGAGGCATTATGCGCAACCATTCGAGGATAGGCGTATTAAGGACATAAGATAACTTTTCACCATGAGAACTATTCTCAAATTCCTTAATCAATCCGTTTAATTTGATTACGGTTAATTTAGCATCTAATATGCTTCGCAGATGATAGTAATTTTAGACATTGTAAAGTTACGTAAATGAATTTATAATTATGACATTTTAACATACATTCTTTTATTAATTACCAACACTACTAAAAATTTAACCTATAGCGACGAGCTATAGCGACGGTCGGGACGGAACCGTCGGTATAGGGTGTCTATAGAAATGGTCACGGATTGGCCGTCGGTATAGAGAGAAAAGCAGAGCTCTATTGCGAGGGTCGCCGTAGCTTGACCAGCGCCGTAGACATAAAAAAGATATCGATATACTAAATCTCGATCCTCTCAAGTCTCTAAATCTCAAACCATCCCTAAATCTCTCATACCCAATAGTAAATGTCATACGACAAAATCATTTTACAACCCTAAATGGCCGAGAACGATTGGAGCAAAAAGAAGAGGAAGAAAGCATTGCCGAGCAAAGATGAAGATCTTAGGAGCACAAGTCGCTCGATAGTAAGGCGAAGCACAAGTCGATCTAATCGATTTGTTAGAGCAAAATTTAGGGTTTGTTTTTTTGTTTAATTATTTCAATTTTTTGTGCGATAAATCAAACCATTTGCGAGAATAGATTTGTTAAAGATAAAAAAAATTGGAAGGAGAGAGGTGTCGTCTTGTGAAGAAGTGCTCTTTCGGAGAATAGAGGCCGACCCATTTGCGAGAATCCTTTACCTCTTCCTCCTCTCAACGATATCACTTGCATCATCAAGAATCCACCAAATTGGTATCGTAGCGAAATCGCCAGTTTTCAATTTATTTAGTTGAAAATTTCACTATATCGTAATTATTGAATAAGCGGTAATAATTTTTGTATTGTTGCGTGTAATATCTTTGTTTGTGTTTTAATTTTTATTATACTGTTGAAAACAAGAACCCCAATTTCTCTCTTGGTTATGATAAAAGGAAAACCCCAATTTGGTGATGGTGAGGTTAAATACGTGGTTCTAGGAGTATTAATTGTTTTGAGTTGAAGAAAATTTGTGAACAAGTTGGTTGTATGGAAGGAACACTTTTCGGAAGCTCAACAAGTATAAGCTCCTTCAATTTGTCAATATAGACTTTCCATGTACTTGTATATTAATTAGATTTATCTGCGGTGTAAATATCAAATAATGTTACGCTTTCAAGCGACTCTTGTCTTCACCGTTGAAAATTGTATATAAATTTGTTGTTGATGACGTATATCTCACGCTATTCTCCATTCTGAAAGTTGTTATGCTGAAGTCATATTCAAAGGTTTGATCAAATCCTAGCCTCAAGATTTTACCAAGCGACAATTCATTCACCGAGTCAGGTATAATTGAATTTGAATAGAATTGAGTAAACTTAGAATTTCTCTTCAAACAGAGTCAGGAATCTCTGGGAGAAGAAAGCAAAGCAATGTTTGAATCTGGGAAAGACAAGAAGCACATGTGGCAGCTGTTATATGAGGCTGCAGCTCGGGTTAAAACACATCATCTTGAAGCTGGGTGAACAGCGGAGAGGAAGGGAGGAGCTGCCAGCTTTTCCCTTAAGTTTTGTAGCGGACAACTTGATCAACAAAAATGATAGCTAACTTAACAGTGGATTTAGTGCATTCCTTGTACAGGTACTTAATAATTTCTTCTGCCATGTATACCTCCATTGGCTGTTTTGTTCTTGTAGAGATTCAATTACCATTTAACTGTTATGTTATTTTGTTTATATATTCACACCATTAATAGGTTATTAAATGTAATTTATTGTGCACAGTAAAAGCCTTAAGAGAAAAAAAAACAGATATATGTAGTAATATGATGCGCAACAATAATATACTGACAAGGAAGCAGAGATATACATGTAAGTTTAGCTTAGGATTTAGTGCATTCCTTACCAATAATAACTTTTTTCTAAGTTTAAGGTAATTGATTTTTTTCTACCTTACCAATATAATTTATTTGATTTTTAATCCTAAGATTATATTCAATTTTTATGTTGATTATCACGTGTTTACATTTTTACCTTTTCTTTTCCATTATAAATTTGATATTACTCCTCTTTTCCAAAACTAGATATACTTCTAAATCAACGACTTTTAAGGATTGTACTGTAGTATTAGCTAAAGAATATAGTAGTGGTGGTGTAATGCTAAAATTATAATAATAAAATAATGTCAAATTAAGAGACATCATGTCACTTTATAGTTCTAAATTGTATTTTTTTTTTCCTAGAGTGACTAAAATTGAAAATATATATCTTATTTTGAAACAAAAGGAGTAGCATGAAAGCGTGTGTTTTTCTTAGTGCACTCTAATTTTGATATGTTTTTTTTGTGTATCTTAGGAATTAATGCACCAACTTCGCAGTCTTTTCTGAATTATGTGCTCTTGGCGGTAGTCTTTGGAGGCATTATGATATACAGGAGGGAAGCACTTAAGGTTAGTTGTCATACACTCTAGCTAACCTTTTTCCTTTTAATTGATTAATGGTTGCTTCTCTGATTGTGAAACCAACAATTTTGTTTTACTTATAAAATTGAAAACTTTGTTGAGCTAGCTAGAGTTGTTTTGAAAAAGTCTTACCCTCTTGTACTGAATTTGAGCAAGAATATATTTGAGATTATCTAGAGACGGGAAAAGAAGTAATAAAAGTTATTCTTTTAGGTATGCTTTAAAGTTGTTGACCAAGACCAATATTTCTGCCACAACTCCTCAGATGGTGATTTGGGGAAAAAAAAATCTGGAGAAGGATAAGTATCTTAAACACAATTACGTGATGGAAAACTCGGTTGTTATTATGTTCTCTTTCTCCTTTATCCTTGTTTTAACCATCAAAATGCAAACTGTGTTTGTTTATGCCTCATCTCTTGCCACGAACTTGGTGCATATGTATTTATTTATGTCTTTTGCGATTCGTTATGTGTTCAAGAATACATCATATAAAACAAGAGGGTCAATTGACTTTTAGGAATAAACCTATCTTATGCCCTTGCGTTTTTTGTGGTCTTTTGTGTGCGCGACCAATGAGTTATAGAGACAATTTCTTTTTTTATTAAAAATTAAAATGAATTGTAAAGAGAAAGCTATTGACAATAATGTTTATTGGCAGTTTCAAACAATTTAGGCAACTTTTTTGTTGGAAGTGTTGCTTCATTTAGCATAAGAATGGCTGGCAAGGAATGCGCATAGTATTACCCTTCGTTATATTTAGCTTCCATTTTCCAACAAGATCATTAGGCAATTCTAATGAAAAAGCTATAATGTGTAACTTAGAGCAGGAGTGCAGCACCAATTTCTAGGTATATCTGTTTCCTTGTTGCATATATCTATAAACAAAACTTACATGTATACAATAATTCACACCATTAATTCCTTGTTGCAGATAAGAGAAAAAGATAAGAAGGCGTTGGAGGATCAGGATCCAGCAATCTCACAAGCAAAGCTTTGTCAATGAGATATATATGTAGTAATATGATATGTAGATGCGCTTTCTGCGATAATAGAATCTTGGTCATTCTCATTGTTATTGTAACTTAATGCTTGATATGATGAGTTAGCCTTCTACGAAGAAGATTGTAATTATTGTAATTGTAATGTGAATGATTTTAAATCATGTATACAATAATTTTTTATGTTTTATTTTATATTGTATTTGTATTTATTGTATAAATGTACACAATTTTTTTTTTTAAATATGAAAAGGCTATAGCGACGGTCATTGACCGTAGTTATAGTGTTCTATATAACACATCCCTATAGCGACGGTCACTGAGCGTCGCTATAGCTCTCAGCGACCGTTAGTAAAGAGCAAATACACGATTTTGCCATAACCTATAGCTAGGGTCGGCGACCGTCGCTATAGGCCAAAAGACCGTCGCTATAGGCTTTACCGACGGGTTCTATAGCGACGGTCGGCGACCGTCGCTAAAACTTTTAGCGACGATCTTTTGGCCTATAGCGACGGTCGGCGATCGTCGCTATAGGCTGATTTTCTAGTAGTGCAAAATAAATTAGGTCTTGTTTTAAATTGGTATCTCCCACTATTTTCTTCAAACTATATTACCCTCACTTATATAGTTCGGCAAAATCTAATTAAAGATCTGCTAGTGAGAATAAGGATCCCATTTCAAATGTATATAGCCTTGTGGTGACACAACAAACTATATATAAATAAATAGGTAGACAACTCTTGTCAATTACATCAACTATGAAACTCCTTGTATTTTTGCCTCTTTGATTATTTTGATCAAGTGGTGGCACATCCGAATCTAAATTATCCAAGTTAAGTCCAACCTAGCACTCCATATATTCAAAAAAGAAAAATATCATCCTTGTGGTGACACAACAAAACAATATTGTTCAATTTTCTTTATAAGCATCAAATGTGATAAATTAACATCTTAAATACTTAATACTTGCCTTGTGGTGACACAACAAACTCATATTAAATATTTAATACTCTATTAATTTTATCATGCTAGAAGGCGACGTTCGATATTCCAAATATCTTTGAACGCTTAGGACTTAATATAAAAATTTGAGGGGTTTGTTATTAAAATGTCTCATCTTGTTTAGCGCGCATGCACATATAAATATAAAATACACGTCATATTAATGAACATGCGAAGCATGTTTGCATAATATATAATATATATAGTATAAGCATGCACATATAGAATACTATATTCTACCCGGATTGATTATGGACTTTTATTCTAGTTTGGTTCACTAGAGCCACCAAGTGAACCAAAAGGTCAAACCCTAGGGGTGTAAGAATTAATATTTAAATATAACTATTACATTTAAATTCGGGCTCCATTACAAACGGGTCTTCATGCGCTTCTTGTCCCTTGATCTCCAATTCTTCAAAATAATTCTAACTATTCCTATTACAAAACTATTTAAAATAAATAGAAACCTTGATTAGCAGTCAAGGGGAAGTACATAGGAGAGAGATAGAATTTATATTAAGAAAAATTAGAGAAGACGAGGTACGCAGACCCCATTTAATAAAACTCATACATTCATGCATCCAACTAAAATAAAATCCAATCACATTGGTCAATAGTCCATAATCAATCCCATTTATTATCATACACATCATCATATGCATCAATAAATAACATTCATCTCATGAATAATAAACATTTAATATATATATTGATATCATTTAATGGGCAAATTTAGTTAGTATAAAATCTAATTTTGAATCAAAATAAACTCCTTTATTTTAATCCAAATTTAAATCAAAATAAAACTATTTTATTTTAATTTATTCAATTTTGAATAAAATAAACTATTTTATTTTAATCAAAATCTTTAATCAAAATAAACTCCTTTATTTTAATTAATTATGGAATCCAATTCCATGTAAAAAAAACTCCTTTATTAAAGGAAACACGGATTCTCTTTCCTATTCACAAATAAACTCCTTTATTTTAAATAATATGAAATCTTATTTCATATCTAAATAAACTCCTTTATTTAAGGAAATTAGGATTCTCTTTCCTATTCACAAATAAACTCTTTTATTTTGAATAATATGAAATCTTATTTCATATCTAAATAAACTCCTTTATTTAAGGAAACATATAATCCAATTTCAACTCCAATTAGTTATCATAGAATTCAATTCTAACTCTAATTAGTTAGCATGAAATTCAATTTTAAAATTAAAATAAACTTTATATTTTAATATTAAAATAAACCTTTTATTTTAAAATTAAAATAAACTTTTATTTTAATTATAAAATAATTGAGAATATATATATATATATATATATATATATATTAGCCATATATGTATATATATTATATATCATATATATAATATATACTAACTTTAACATATATATAATATACTCCTCCAAAAGAAATCATCCTGGAATCATCTTGCCTTGAATCAGCAGTTCGCATCATTCATGTAATCATTTAAATCACAAGTCACGGAAATATGAAATTGCAAAATGCGGTATTCGGAAATTAACAAGATCCGTACGCGAGATATTTTGTGATTCACCAAAAAAATGTCCACGCGAATTCCGAAGTAATAAAAACAAAACGGATTCGCGAAAAATGTTTTTTTTAAAAATAAATTTTATACAATAAAATTATGCCCAATTAAATTGTTCTAAACACATATCAATATACATATCAAATTTGACAATTAATAATTCGCATAAAGGTTTGGCTCTGATGCCACTGTTGGGTTTGTAATATTCAAGAACGCAATCAAATTGCACAAATAAAGCGAAAACGTGTAAAAATCAGAGTTTTAAAATTATACAAACCATATACCTGGATCACCCTTTATGCACAATTATTAATTTCATGTAAAAGATAACGAATAAGAATCATACCCTTGAAGATCGAGCTTCCTCAGGTACAAGTTCACCACCAATCCTTTTCGCGTTCAACTTGAATCCACCGGGTTTGGCTCCTTCCTTTGATCAACGTTAGCCACCCAAGTGTTTGGCCTCAGAGGTGATCCACCAAGGAAGAAGAAAGATTCAAGAAGATGGGTGGTTGGCTAAACCCTAGTTTTTCTATCTACATAGAAAAATAGCGTACTCTCCAACCATTGGAATTATAACGTCGTCTTGATATACGATATAAGACTCTTCTTATAAAGATATCAAGTAACCTATTAAAATAAGGTATTATTTAATTAAACCATTTTAATTAAAGGGCTCCCTAATCTTATTAGGGATAATTAATTAAACTCCTTTAACTAATTTTCCTTCCTAATCTAATTAGGAATAAATGAGAGTACTTATATTAAATTAATTCCTAAACTCTTTTAGAAATTAAAATAATAATAATAATTGTAATAATATTAATAAGACTCCTCTTATTAATTTATATTTAATATTTCTAAAATATTAAATAATAATATTAAGCTATTTAATTTATTCTATCACCATAGATTAAATTAAATATACATAACTATATTATTACGATTATGCCATTAACTTCTTAAATAATTATTCTTCCTTTTATGGTGTGACACTTTAGGTTCTCCATATTAAACCTAGGTTGTGAATAAATCAATTAGAACAATTCTAATCTTATTTAAATAAATAAATTAAACAATTAATTTATTTAAATAAATAATATTTATTCTCTGATAGGGATAAGCCTCCTAGCGATCAACGACTTTCGAGATAATATAGATTTCTACATTAATCATAAAAGAACCTTTGAGTAAATAGTTACAGTACAATTCAATCCTTCCACCATACAATGTCCCAATTAAATATAAGACATGGAATTCTTTGTCAAGTCTTATTTTATTTAATTATATGTATTTCGATCCTTAAATGCACAACTCAAATAATGCAAATTAGAAACTCCTTTCTAATTTCATTACGCCTTGGCCAAGGACTCTTTGGGTTGTCATTTATCGAATCACATAGGACATTTCTCTTCTTTTATTAGAAGTGGTAGATTCTTTATTGATCATATATTATCTCCATATACAACTTGTTATACCCAAGCATACCCTTTGATATACCCTAAGGGTCTTAAGGAATAAGTCAAAGTATAACTCATCATACACAAGATACTATGATGATCTCAAGTCCAAGGATTACTTGTACTACTATCACTACTGAGGAATTCCTATTGTGGCAAGTAAAACTCCATTAGGTATTCCTTAGCGAGCCCACGTTCAAATGAACTTATTCTCCAATAAGCACCTACATACTTGCTTTAGTGTCTCCACACAAATGATCATGAGATCAATCATCCTCATCCAATGAGCAAGCAACGTATGTACCAATCTATCCGGATTCACTAATCCCCAATTTAGTAATCCAACGATTGAGAACTATTTTAGTTTTAAGCTTTCTAAGAATTTAGATCTCATTAGAATGATCATCATCATTATTCTAAAAGCATTGCTTAAAACTATGGGTTTATCACATATTATAAAACAACATCATGTAGATAATTAAAAGCCTTTAATAAATAAATACTTTTTATTAATAAATGAATAAGATTGTTACAAAGTATATGCTTTATCATCAAACATGATTGGCTTGTGTGCATACTACTTTCAAGTAGAAGGCTGGATACTACAATAGTGAAGTAGCAGAATACTCTTCTTCTTGCTCTCTATAGTTTCTCTCTTTATAGCGTTTCTTGCGAATCTCAGTGAATTGGTGAGAATGAAAGAAGAATTAAGCTTCTATTTATAGGAGAATGGACTAAATAGTAACTGATTCATGAACGGTCCAGATTGATTTACTATTAGAATGGACGGTCCAGATTGATTCACTATTAAAACCACAACCGACGGTCCAGATTGATTTACTTTTAAAACCACCACCGACGGTCGAGATTGATTTACTATTAAAACCACCATCGACGGTCCAGATTGATTTACTATTAAAACCACCATCAATGGTCCAGATTTATTTACTATTACAACCACCATCAATGGTCCAGATTGATTAACTATTAAAACAACCATCAATGGTCCAGATTGGTTATCTATTAAAACCACCGTCGACGGTCCATAAAATTAGTAAATATTCCCATGGAATACTAAGTCAAACTTACAGCAAACGCCTCATAACAATCCCTATATTTATATCAAAAATTGAATAAATATTTACCACAAATTATTTATCTTTAATAAACACATTTTTAATCTATTAAAAATTATTCATCATTAATATTATAACTCACAATATTTAATTGACTAGATCATTCCCGAGAAAGAGGGCTTTCGATAAGGATTTCTCCCTATGGCGCGCTTGATTAGGTGATCAAACCTCTCCTCGACAGAACTTTCTAGACATTGTCAATATTCCAAATAATAATATGAATAACTTTGTCGTCTCAATTATTAATTTAATAATATAAAATATTAATATTGTGACAATAATTTAATCAAATAACGTGAGATACTATGCAGCAATTGTTGTAGCAATAATTGAGTATAACTGAGTGACTTCTCATGTAAGCATCAATAATCAATATCATGTGCTACTATGAAACCACGCGTATTACTGTACTTTTACCACCGGGTAGTTCAACAGTTTAACGGTAAAACTTTCGCCGTTATTTTTATAAAAAGATATTTATGTCATTTTCTAACTACGACAATACTTCCGTTATGGGTTCCACCAATGATTATGCCGTCGTATGAATATTCACTGTTAAAACGAATATTCCTCGACCAATCGAATATTCCCCGACACAAAGAATATTTTATATCAACTTGCTTACTTTGCAAAAAATTTCACATATCACACTTAACTTTAACTTTTATCAATTAAACCATTTATTAAATAGAATAATACTTATAAGAAAATTAAATACTTTTATTTCATAATATTCGGGTTCTTACATATAATCCATGTCAGAAGCATGAGTAATGAAGCTATAGGGTGAACTGAGCCCTGTACATGGCAAGATGTCAAATTGATCTCCGATTCCTGCCAAGAATACCGACCAAGACATAGCGTTTGTAAACTCCAATGGCTGAAAGGAGTAAGACATTGCTATCTCATAGATAAAACAATATCCATGTCGTCGGAAAGTGCCAATCGGTCTCAAGTGTGACACGAACCACACGTATAACATGACCAAGCTACCTGTAAATACCCCTGTATGGTAGGTGCTGCAATATGTGTCCGATCTCAACGTCTTTGCTACAATCACTGGCACAATGGTATGACCCTCACTAAGAGCTCTCACTGCCATAATGACGCCAATGTCCAGCTCATCCATATACCGTGGCATGTACACGTATGACAATACACACATCAACAATACGTCTACTCTGGCTAGACTTCACTAATCCTCAGGCATGGTAAAATCCCCAGAGTGTCGTGTATAACTGTCCTCTGAGCCAAATATGTCTATCAGAAAATGTTGGGATATCACATGGCCGGACGTAATCTCATCATTTACGACTCTACGCCTCAGCCCGGTGAGGGTCATAAACGGTCGGCTCATATCACCAATGGCCATCCGAGCGTAAGGTCTGTCTAATTTCAGCGTCGTCAACCGTTCATACTCCTCTAAGGTGGGAGTCAACTCATGGATACCAAACTGGAAAACCTACCTCTCCGGTATCCAGTGCTCCAGCATACCCTCTACAAAGCTTGTGGGAACCTGAAACAGCAGAAGGGTTATAGAATGATGTAATAACTGATCTATAGTCACCCTGTCTGGAGGTGATAAAATATCATAGCACAACCTCAGACGGGAGGCTACCAATACTGGTGGGGTGTGATCAATACGACTAACTGTCGAGGAAGACATATGTGTGGACCGTATCATAAAGACCATCCAGGAGTCAATGCTGAATATCTTTGGACATACATACATATGCATAACATGATACATGCATGATAAATAATAGATGGCAATATGATGTAGAGAATAATAGTATATACATTCCTAAGTACATCATCATCTAATACATCTCTGTATAGCTAAAAATATAGGGAAATGGGGCACAGACGCCCAACAACTAACAAGGGCCTATTAAAAGATATATTGAGAATGTGGCATAGCCACCCAGTATCTAATAGAGGCCTATCAAAAGATTTAACAAGAATACACATCAGAAGAAGACAATGGTGTCAATGTTTACATCATCAAACCTGTCCACCTGATGTAACTCCTCCTGAGTCATTGGATCTTCATCAATGGGGATATCAAGCCTATACAACGGAGGATCTGCATCGGTAAGGCCATATGGGTCACTTGAGGGGCCAGCACCTGAGCTGGAAGGATAAAAAATATCTGCCTCTGAAGGATCTCTGCCCAAATACCGGATAAAGAAATGTGCCTGGTTCAACTGTCGGGTCAAACTGTCAATCTATGTCAAATGAGTCGGATCTCGGACACAGGCAATCTAATCCATCATCATCACGGATCCAGGAACCATATCCCCCATAAACTGAGTGGCGCGGGTCTGGGCTCCGATGGTACGAGGGGACCACCAATGTTGGAACATCTCCTTAGTATAAAAACCCTCTGACAGTGTAAAATCGTCAACACCCATCAATGGGATATCAATGATGGGCGACTGTGAAATAGGCCAATAACGCCTGGCAAGAGGCAAGATTGGTACACAGATCTCCCTTGTGGTGCTCCTAATAGCACGTTCTCCTAAATAGAGCTCCCATCCTCCATCAGTGAAGAGAGGAATCCTACGGGTGGATATCACGTACTCGACACCAGTCGAGTACCCATCCTCAAACCCAATGGGTAAATGTTCCCCAGAATAGGGAATCCATGTGATAGCATTAGCTGTCAATAACTCCAACTGTAGACGACAATGGGTGAAACCCTCAGCTATAGAAACCTTCGTCAATATGGAGTGATGTCACCGCCGTTCTCGTGGATAGGTCTCCAAACCTAGCACACTCACAGGACGCAAACATGAGAGCCTCTCGTAGGCCTAGAACTGCCAACACAAAGGAAAAACATCTGCTGTCAGTCAACACTCTTAATATATACATGGGAAATCAAAAGAGAAATACTCACCAGCAGAAATGGGTTAAATCCTAGCCAAGCCTCTGTCAAGCCTTGCGAAAGCATGCGCATACCCCTGAGGAAATAAGCAAAGGTATAGGAGCCCCAATCTTACTCTCCAATACGGTCCACATCTCGAGTGGCGTTCACCAAAGCGAATGATACCGTGGAAGAGTTATCTGCTATAAAGTAGCCCCTAATGATTATCAGGAACAATCGCCGAAGAATACGATCCCTGATTCTCACATCATCATGTATGGGCTCACTCAATAGCCCCCTCATAGCATCTATACTCAATGGACTTGTACGGACTTTCCTGCCCTTGAGCGCCTCAGTTGGGACTCCTAGTAAGGATCTAACGGCAGTCGGAGTAATATTCGTCGTACATGGCACTAGCGCCCCTCCAAACTCCATACCGATGATAAATCGCCAATCCATCGGTGTCATCATCACCTCACAGTCTAACAAATGGAGAGACTGAGTCTGGTGAATCCAGCGCTCAGACAACGCCCTAAGGTAACCCCAGGGTCAACTGCGTGGGAGGATGGAAAAGAATGCCTCAAAGCCCCAGCCATGCACAATCGCTCGATAGTCAGGATGCAGAGCCTAATACGTGGAGTGAATGCTGAACCAGTTCTATCAGGAATAAGCATGTGAATGATATTCCTATTTACATATGATTTGATTATGATATATATGAATGAATATGCAAGTATGCTTGTATTAAGAAAAGTTGTAAAGTCCTTTGATAGATAATAGAAACATATGTATAAGGACTTAGAATGAATTGATCAAATGTGTTAGGTTGATCCTACATAAGCAAAACAATTTTGTAAAGTCCTTAAAGAGAAATTATGTACAAGGACTATAAATATAGAAAGATCAAACATGTTAAGTTGATCTTATGATGTAATAGATAGGCTTGTCTGATCGTCGAGCACTGCACCAGAAATTATAGTCTACCAGGAGAGTCGAGGAAAACTTGAGAGCTATCGAGGCAAAATCGTAGTCTGCAAGATAGTAGATCTCGGAGTTTGTAGACTACTAGGAGATACGAGGAAGGATCATAGTGTGTCGAGTAGAGCTTTCTTGGAACTATAGTCTGCTGAGGAAGTCATAATCAGAATCGTAGAGACAACCTGCCTACGAGCCGACCGAGCATCTGCCAAAGCCAAGTCAAGAATCGTAGACTACACTCAGATCTAGTCGTAGAGTCTACTGATCATATCAGAGGCAGAGATCGTAGTCGAGCAAGATCAAATGAAGACAACAAACACAAAGTCAGAAATCGTAGAGTGTCAAGATCTGATCGCAGAGTCGTAGTGTCTAACACAGTCGAAGCTGAATCGTAGAGTGTAGAACTAAGACCCCAATAGTTGTGCTCACAACGCCAAGGAAGAATCGTAGAGCAAACACGATTCTCAACAAAAGAGCACTCCCAAAATATCCAAAGTATGAAACCTCTGGTCTAAGCTGTAAAGTTACATCCAACCTGAAGGAAACAAGGGAACACTCAACGAATGGCATGCAAGCTAACAGAAGATCCAAACACCAACCCAATCAGCATTCAAATTAAGTTGGGAAGCCATTCAAGATGAAGTCTTCCACAAGACTGATCAGAAGAAGACTTCAGTAACTAACTAAGGAGAGTCAGTAAATGCAGTAGCTGTCAAGTAAACAGAAGACAACGATCTTGGAAGAAACAAGGATCGTAGTGTTTGCCAAACAAAGAAAGAACTTATGGAGTGTACACAAAGATATTGGCCAGCTTCTGAAGAACAAGGCTAAAGTGATTAAGTATTGGGTCAGTCCATTGATGATAAGTGAACGGGAGATCACAAGGAGAAAGCGAGCTAGACACGCCACAAATCTGAAGTGTCTTGCTATTCAGAAGGGGCTAGAGCAAGGAGTCAAGCCATCAGTATCTGAGAGCAGTCAAAGCAAAAAGAAATGTTGAAGCACTGCACAATAGAAGGAAGAGGTGTTCTACACTGAAGATAAAATGAACACTCTTCAAAGATCGTAATGTTGACTCTACATGTTAATGAGTAACAGTCAACAAGACATTACGATCAGGTCCAAGAAGACATGCATCAGAATCGTAGAGTTCGAACAACTGGAGATTGAAGCATTGGCAACGGTTCAATCTGAAGATTGATATTCGAATAGAGCTCGTTGAGAGCATCAATGAAAAAGGACAACCTCTGATCAAGAAATCAGAAGGGGGAAATAAAGTTAACTCCCTGCCCGAGACATTAAAGTGACATCTCTAACGGGTTAGGTGAAACAGTAGACTGCAGTGTCAGAAAGCCATGTCATGTTACATCTACAGTCTACACCAAAAAACTCGAGATCTGCAAGGTAATTCAAAAAGCTTTTAACGGCTACTTTTCAACGAAAAGATAGGGAAGGAGTATAAATCAACAAAGCTTCAAAGATCAAAAGGTGCTGATGATTGTTATATTGCAGAATCGTTGAGTTGTTGAATGCTATTATTGACTCTATGAGTTCCACAAAAAGATTAACAGATCAAGTCTCAGTGACAGTGAGACTATATAGGTGGAAGTGAAGCAGCTTTGTAGAAGGACTTAAATAGACTAAAGCTTCACTCAACAAAGATGAGAATGCCACTGAAAATGGCAGCTAAGCTGAGAGCGGAGAAGGACAAAAAAATAGCATTCAAAAGAGCGGTAGAACACAAAGAAGATCCAGAAAGCCACTCTACAAATCACCATGAACCTAAAGCTGAAACTGAACAAATGCATAACTATGTCTGCAAAACATTAAAGAAGGGTTCAAGGATTGCTAAATGTCAGACAAAGTCTACCAAAAGCTCAGAGACTTAGCAAATCCAGATGGTGATGGTGCACAACTGACATCAGATGAAGATGAGCAGAAAGGAGTAAAAATCAGCTGCACTAGAGAAGATGTGGTCCAGACTCGAAGCAGAATGCAAAGAGGACCACACCGAGCTGCTAAGTACAAAAGATGTTCAAGTTTAATGACATCTTAGCAACTCAACACCAATAACAAGAACAACTACAACAACAAGAAGCCAGGGCCTGAGGGGTCCTTGTCCGGAGGGACTAAACAAAGTTTCAAACCTATTAGGCTTGAAGAGTTCCTAGGGAACTAGAGAAGTTCCAAGGTTGCTGGCCTTGAAGAGTTCTTAGTGAACTGAAGTTCCAAGGCTGCTGGCCTTGAAGGAATCTTAGTGATCCAGGGTGCTGCCCTTCCTTAGTGGAAATCGTGCTAGTTAAAAGTAGAAGAGTGGATTAGAAGCTTGAGTCTCTGAACCACTTAAAATCCCTTGTGTCTTTTACTTTATGTCATTTACATTATGTACTTAACTGCTATATCTGCTATGTATGTATTAACTGCTTACAACTTAACTAACTCTAAAAACAATGTATGTATGATTATGAATATATCAATGAAGGGGATCCTTCACTTATTACGTTGTGCTTGAAAATATTCTTATGTTTGTCATATGCTAATTCATTAGAAATAATCAAATAAAAGGGAAAGTATTTGAAAAGAAAAAGGATCTATTCAACCCCCCCCTTCTAGATCTATTGTGTGCCTACTAGGAACTAACAATTGGTATCAAAGTAGGTTCTCTGGCTATATTCAAAACTAATGTCTTTGAGTTTGATCCTAGGCATAAACATTATTCTAAACTTGGTTTAGTAGTAAGTCACTTGTTATATGCAGATGAGCTCACATGTTGGAAATACTGTGTACAGGTAAATGTGTATATATATCCCTGAAGCTGCTCAGATTGGTACATGTTCTTGATTACCATATCAACAAGACCAATCCTTGCCCGCGGTCAATCTTATAGTCTGAAGACCAGGCTAAAAAGCTCAAGAGATATCAATAGAAAAGAGTCAAATATCCACCAGCCTGAAAAATGAAAAGACCATATATGTTGAGAAATTCCTATTTAGAGAAGAAAGAAGAACTTCTCAAATATGTGTTTGGCCAACCAGCAGCTGGATGTAAACCTTGTGAACTCAAGGATGTCAAAGAACTAAAGATGCTAAAAGTCTCTTAGCTTGCATCTTCAAGACCACGACTAATTGATCAAAAGTTAACTGGAGCAACAAGCTGTCAGGAGCAAATGAGAAACTATGCACATCAATGCCTAACCTCAGTATATCAAAGATAAATGACTGTTAAGAAACTAAGAGCAAAAAGGTACGGTTCCTCACTAATATAATTGTGTACATCATGTTGCACCTCCCTATGAACTATAACTGTATTCTTACAAGGAATCATATTCTACCTAAAAAGGTGAAGAGAGAAAGTACACTAAGGGTGGAAACTCAAATGCTTACAAACTTTCTCTCCATCCAAGTTTTAGGTTGAAGATGACACCTTAAAAGAAATCTGAAATGGGTCATAAGAATATCAAAGGTTAAATTATTCTAATGAGTAATCTTTGCTGATGGGTTAGTATGTATGTACAAACCCATGTTCTAAGTGTCTGATAACACATAGAGTATGATCAGTTCTACAAGAGTATCTTGAAGAGTCATAGAAACTGATCACCTCCATGAATCAACCAGATACACATAAGTAATAGTGTTGATTCTTACTCTGTGAACATTTAAACTCTGTGAACATAACCAAGCAAATGGTGAAACCATCAAAGAAAAAGAATGTTTTATCAAGATGGCAAACCGTACATACACTCACCATCATGCATCTCAAAATGTATTATCTAAATTAGTTACATGTATGAATATGACTGTTGGTGATCAATATGATGATTATCCAAATACATGAGGAACAAGGATTTAGAAAACTAACCTAGCAGGACCCATTTAATTATGGGTACCAAAAATAGAAATGTATCTAACCTGTAGGTACCTGGTATATCTGGCCACACTAAGGAATTATGAAGCAGAGGACTTCAGTCAAGAAAGATTTAACCAACAGAAGGCTTAAGACTATTCAGAAATGATTCTGATAAAATTCCTATATATCAAAGTCTGCCATTGAAGACCTGCTGAGCTAATCTAAATGAAGTTCACATGGCTGCTGATCCTTATATGGAAGCAGGCCACTCAACTAAAGATGGAAAAGGTACTACATGCTCAATCATGCAAAGCATGTCATAAGAAAAGAATCCTCAAGGAAGCTCACATCAGAGGATCATCGAGCATCAAACATGAGGAACTCATTACGGGAGAAAAACTCCACTAGTACAAGCTGACAAGGAAGACTACGTTCATAGTGCTGTCAAAGGATCGTAGAATGATCAACCCTAAAGATACTCAATTCTACGATATAAGAAGATTTAATAACTTGACTAGAATGAGATATGCATGGACGCCTTCTACTACACACATGAAGAAGAAGAACTTATGTCTCTCGAGAAGGCGACTTTAACTATGGAGGGCGATGAATTTGCTAATAGTACAAAAGCTCTAAAACATCAGAGATATACTATGAAGCAATGTACCAGCTATAGAGTCCCAAAACTTTGAGGCTGATGAACCAAATGAAGATCCATAGTCGGTAGGAACTTTCAAAATGTACTCTTCGATAACCTATCGACCACATAACTCAAGATCGTGGAGTGCCTACGATCAAACATCTGATCATAGTGTAAGAGCAGGAGGACACCACGATTACAGCAAATGCAATTGTCTAAAAAGTTGGTAGAGAACCTCCCCAGCTAAAAAGGTCAAATGAGATATCAGTGCAAATCACTTCTGAAGTATTTCATCTGGAAAGCACCTCAGGGACAAACCTGACCCTTAGCTCACTCTAAGAGGTTGGCCCTTCCTGAGCTACCTTAACCCAGAAGGATTGCTTAGTTAAGTTCATCTCAAGGACCAAGATAGTCAATGATCGTAGAGTACAGATTGAAGAGAACTCAACAATCATGATGCAACTGAAAGTAGTATGCATACAAGCCAATCATGTTTGATGATAAAGCATATACTTTGTAACAATCTTATTCATTTATTAATAAAAAGTATTAATTTATTAAGGCTTTTAATTATCTACATGATGCTGTTTTATAATATGTGATAAACCCATAGTTTTAAGCAATGCTTTTAGAATAATGATGATGATCATTCTAATGAGATCTAAATTCTTAGAAAGCTTAAAACTAAAATAGTTCCCAATCATTGGATTACTAAATTGGGGATTAGTGAATCCGGATAGATTGGTACATCGTTAACGCTTGCTCGTTGGATGAGGATGATTGATCTCATGATCATTTGTGTGGAACACTAAAGCAAGTATGTAGGTGCTTATTAGAGAATGAGTTCATCGAGCGTGGCTCGCTAAGGAATACCTAATGGAGTTTTATTTGCTGTCGATAGGAATTCTGTAGTGATAGTAGTACAAGTAATCCTTGGACTTGAGATCATCATAGTATCTTGTGTATGATGAGTTATACTTTGACTTATTCCTTAAGACCCTTAGGGTATATCAAAGGGTATGCTTGGGTATAATAAGTTGTACATGGAGATAATGTATGATCGATAAAGAATCTACCACTTCTAATAAAAAAGAGAAATGTCTATGTGATTCGATAAATGACAACCCAGTGAGTCATGGGCAGCGAGCAAAATGAAATTAGAAAGGAGTTTCTAATTTGCATTATTATTTTAGTTGTGCATTTAAGGATCGAAATACATATAATTAAATAAAATAAGACTTGATGATGTAATTCCATGTCTTATATTTAATTGGGACATTGTATGGTGGAAAGATTGAATTATGCAGTAACTATTTACTCAAAGGTTCTTTTATGATTAATGTTGAAATCTATATTATACTGGAAAGTCGTTGATCATTAGGAGGCTTATCCCTATTGTAGAATAAATATTATTTATTTAAATAAATTAATTGTTTAATTTATTTATTTAAATAAGATTAAATTATTCTAATTGATTTATTCACAATAGGTTTAATATGGAGAACCTAAAGGGTCACACATAAAAGGAAGAATAATTATTTAAGAAGTAAATGGCATAATCGTAATAATATGTTATGTATATTTAATTTAATCTATGGTGATAGAATAAATTAAATAGCTTAATATTTATTATTTAATATTTTAGAAATATTAAATATAAATTAATAAGAGAGTCTTATTAATATTATTACAATTATTATTATTTTAATTTCTAAAAGAGTTTAGGAATTAATTTAATATAAGTACTCTCATTTATTCCTAATTGGATTAGGAAGAAAAATTAGTTAAAGGAGTTTAATTAATTATCCTAATAAGATTAGGGAGCTTAATTAATTAAATCCCAATTTCTTAATTGTTAAGGGTGGATTGCCACATCTATAAATAAGAGGAGTCTTATTATGGGTGTTGGGGTTGTTGACTTTTTACAACGTAATAATTCCAATTTGTTGAGAAGTACTGCTTTTTCTATAGAGATAGGAAAAACTAGGGTTTGAGCCAAAAACACCCATCTTCTTGAATCTTTATCTTCCTTGGTGGATCACCTCTAGAGGCCAAACATTTGGGTGGCTAACGTTGATCAAAGGAAGGAACCAAACCGATGGATTCAAGATTGAGCGCGAAAGGATTTGGAGGTGAACTTGCACACGAGAGAAGTTTCGATCTTCAAGGGTATGATTTATTCTTTATCTTTTCGTTTAATTAATAATTATGCATAAAAGGTGATCCGGGTATATGGTTTGTAAAATTTTAAACTCGATTTTTCCACGCTTAGCATTATTTTTGCAATTTGATTGCGTTATGAATATTACAAACCTAACGATGGCATCGAGCCCAAACCTTTATGCGAATTATTAATTGTTGATTTGATATGTATATTGATATGTGTTTAGAACAATTTAATTGGGCATAATTTGTTCAAATAAAAAAAAAAAAAAAAAAAAAACACCGTCGCATTTTTTTTTAAAACCGTGACCCAATTTCGTGAAGCAAAAAGCATGCAAAAAAAAAAAAAAAAAAAAAATCACATGGCTGCAAACTTACAGGTCCTTAAAAAAAAGGAATAAAGGGCCGAAAAAAATTAAAAAAAAAGGGCAACCTGGTATCAAAGCATGCCATGAATATTAAAAGGGAACCTGCCATGATTGGCAGCCTGTGCACGTTATTTTTTTAAAGAAAAGCTTGGAACGGATATATATATATATATATATATTAGAATAAGTTAAAAGTTAACTATATATATATATTCAGTTTATATATATATATATATATATAATAGTATATATATATATATATATATTATTCTTAATTATTATATAATTAAAATAAAAAGTTTATTTTAATTTTAAAATAAAAGGTTTATTTTAATATTAAAATATAAAGTTTTATTTTATTAATTTTATAATTTAAATAAAAGAGTTTATTTTAATTTTAAAATTAAATTTCATCGCTAACTAATTAGAGTTGGAATTGGATTCCATGATAACTAATTGGAGTTGAAATTGGATTTTATTTTTCCTAAAATAAAGGAGTTTATTTGTGAATAGGAAGTAAATCCATCTTTCCTTAAATAAAGGAGTTTGTTTAGATATGAAATAAGATTTCATATTATTCAAAATAAAAGAGTTTATTTGTGAATAGGAAGAGAATCCTAATTTCCTTATATAAAGGAGTTTATTTAAATATGAAATAAGATTTCATATTATTCAAAATAAAAGAGTTTATTTGTGAATAGGAAAGATAATCCAAGTTTCCTTTTAATAAAGAATGGATTCCGTAATTAATTAAAATTTAATATTTTAATTTTTTACATGGAATTGGATTCATAATTAATTAAAATAAAAGAGTTTATTTTAATTAAAGAATTTTTTTTTACATGGAATTGGATTCCATAATTAATTAAAATAAAGGAGTTTATTTTGATTAAAATTTTGATTAAAATAAAATAGTTTATTTTATTCAAAATTGGATAAATTAAAATAAAATAGTTTTATTTTGATTTAAATTTGGATTAAAATAAAGGAGTTTATTTTGATTCAAAATTAGATTTTATACTAACTAAATTTGCCCATTAAATTATATCAATATATATATTAAATGTTTATTATTCATGAGATGAATGTTATTTATTGATGCATATGTTGATGTGTATGATAATAAATGGGATTGATTATGGATTATTGACCCGATGCGATTGGATTTTATTTTAGTTGGATGCATGAATGTATGGGTTTTATTAAATGGGAATTCTGCGTCACATTTTCGCCTTCTCTAATTTTTCTTAATGTAAATTCTATCTCTCTCTATGTACTTCCCCTTGATTAGCGATCAAGGTTTCTATTTATTTTAAATAGTTTTGTAATAGGAATAGTTAGAATTAATTTTGAAAAATTGGAGATCAAGGAGCAAGGAGGCGCTTGAAGACCCGTTTGTAATGAAGCTTAGGGTTTAAATGTAATAGTTATATTTAAATATTATTTCTTGCACCCCTAGGGTTTGACCTTTTGGTTCACTTGGTGGCTCTAGTGAACCAAACTAGAATAAAAGTCCATAATCAATCAAGGGTAGAATATAGTATTCTATATGCATGCTTATACTATATATATTATATATTATGCAAACATGCTTCGCATGTTCATTAATATGACGCGTATTTTATATATATATATAAATGCGCGCTAAACAAGATGAGACAAATTAATAACAAACCCCTCAATTTTTATATTAAGTCTAAGCGTTCAAAGATATTTGGAATATCGAGCGTGCGCTTTTAGCATGATGATAAAATTAATAGAGTATTAAATATTTAATATGAGTTTGTTGTTGTCACCACAAGGCAAGTATTAAGTATTTAAGATGTTAATTTATCACATTTGATGCTTATAAAGAAAATTGAACAATATTGTTTTGTTGTGTCACCACAAGGATGATATTTTTCTTTTTGAATATATGGAGTGCTAGAGTCGGACTTAACTTGGATAATTTTGATTTGGATGTGCCACCACTTGATCAAAATAATCTAAGAGGCAAAAATGAGGAGTTCAGATAGTTGATGTAATTGACAAAAGTTGTCTACCTATTTATTTATATATAGTTTGTTGTGTCACCACAAGGCTATATACATTTGAAATGGGATCCTTATTCTCACTAGTAAATCTTTAATTAGATTTTGTCGAACTATATAAGTGAGGGTAATATAGTTTGAAGAAAATAGTGGGAGATACCAATTTAAAACAAGACCTAAATTATTTTGGTAATTAATAATAGAATGTATGTTAAAATGTTGTTAATTACAAATTCATTTACTGAAATTTTACAATGTCTAAAATTACTATCCTTTGCTGAAGCATATTAGATGCTAAATTAATCGAATCGAATTAAGCGGATTGGTTAAGGAATTTGAGAATAGTTCTCATAATTTGAAAAGCTATCTTATGTCATAATCGCCTATCCCTGCAATGGTTGCGAACAATGCCTCCGAGGGAAGACAATGCTACTTTTAGAAAGTGGCAAGATGATGCTGTGATTAGCTCGATGCATCATGCTCGCATCTATGTAACGAGCTTTGGTGTCGACATGAAACTATGGATGCTTCTCTTATACTCCCACCTTGCGTCAAGTAGTTGATGGTGAGGAAAGTAGGACCGATAGATATCGAGATATCTAAGGAGCTCTTCCGATCTAGAATGGCCAATAGCACTATAAATACAGACAAAAGTTCTTAACATAATCAATTTGATTGATCGATTAGGACAACTGGTTTTGTCATGGATGGAGAGTTGAGCCAAGATTTGATCTTGCACTCACTCCGGACTCCTTTCACAATTGTTGTGAATTTTTATATGAACAAGCTAGATATCGACCTGTTGATTTGCTTAATATATTAAAAATTGTTGAGAGTCACTTTCCAACCAAGAAAGATCAAGTCTTCTTGGTAGGGGCCAAAGGATCTTACGAAAAGAAGAAGCGATTCAAAAGAAGGTAAATAGAAAGGCATAAACAAAGGATAATAAGAACAAAAGCGATATGGATAGCAAAGGAGTTTGCTTCCACCGCAATAAGCTGGACCTTTGGAAAGAAAGCGCGAGAAGCATCTTGCGAGAGGTTAACCAAAGAAGCTTAGTGAAGTTTTGATTTATAATCGATTTTGTTCATGATTGAAATAAATTTTTTTTAAGTCGAGGTTCTACTTGGGTATTGGATACTGACTTTGGTTATCATAAATATAGATTTATGAAGGGACCAAAAGTGAGTAGAAAGCTAAACAAATATAAGTAATCCTATGTGTGGAAAATGAAGCAAAGGTTCTTTGCATTAGCTATAGAAACTTATAGTTTAGCGCTTACTGGAAAATCTATTAAGTCGATAAGTTATTATTGTATTCAATTCTTATTAGAAACATTATTTCCATTTTATTGTTGAATGATAAAATTTTTTGGTATTATAATTAAGGACAATTGTTGTTCTATTTATAATAATAATGTTTCGTATAGAATTGAATATTACTTAATAGATTTTGTATACTTGACTTACATGAAAATAATTTTGCATATTGAACAAATTAGTATAAGAAAAGGAGATGATCATTCAAAGAGTTGAATGTGTGTATTTGCTAAAATGCAAGTGTGAATTTTTTGAAAGGTTCAAAGAATTCAAAAGTGAAACAAATTGGCAAAGTATTAAGACTCTTTGATTAGATCAAGGAATAAATACTTGTGCAATAAGTTTCTAGATCATCTCAAATGGTTTTCTCATAATGGACACATCGATCTGTGATAATTGATTGATGTATACGAAAGGAAAAATCGTACCTTGTTGACACGTAGTACGGTCCATAATGATTTTACCAACATTCCAGTATCCCTCTAGGATCATGTCCTAGAAATGACTGCATATCTACGTAAATGGTAACCTCAAAATCCGGCCCCAAGACTCCATAAAAGTTATGGACAGGGAGGATTCCTAATCTTAAGTATGTTAAGATAAGGGGTTGTCCAACTTATGTGAAAGCGGTTTCAAAGGATAAGCTTGGGACAAAATTTGACATATACTGATTTGTGGGACATCCTAAAGTAAGTTTAGGGCATATGTTCTATAATCCTACATGCAAAAAGGTGTTTATTGCGAAACACCACGCCTTACAAGATAAAGGTGTTTATCATTAAAAAGGGCTAGTGGAAGGATAATAGATCTTGAAGAGTTCAAGAACCATGAAAAACACTATAAGTCGAATAAGAGGAACCTATAGATAGACCTATTGTACCACAACCAGAATCGTAAATGGAATAGTACCAAAGATACCTAGGAGGTATGGATTCATCATGAATGATGATGATGAGGTACACATCATAGAAGATGATGATCCGAGTTACATTCGATGAGGTAAGACTTCTAATGTGTACAAAAGGGTCGATTGGGGGCGTCGTGACATTCCTAATATTATATGTTGATATACTACGGATAAGGAATGACATATCAATGCTACAATCGAGAAAAGATAAAGTTGTCTAAACATTCCTCCATGAATGATTTGGAAGAGTATCTTAATTGGGGATATAAATCTATATAGATAGATTTAAGAGGATGCTCGACTTAACTCGAGGGCGTATATTCATTTGATGCTAAAGTCGTTTAGCATGGCAAACTCAAGAGATGTCTCATGTCGATGAGCTATGGAGTGTATCTCTTTATAGTCCCATAGACTCAAAGAGAGAGATTGCATGAGTGACAATCATGTATGCAATGAAATGTCGAGAGACGATGTTGATCGATCATAATGCGAGAAGATCTTTGTAAGGCGGTGAAAAACATCTTAAAGTTCTTAAGGCACTAAAGATGTGAGCATACATGGTGGGTCTAAATTAAAACTAGAGGGCTTAATGACTCAAGTTTTTCAGACAGAACCAAGATGACGGAAAATCCACTTTAAGGTAAAGCGTTATCTTGAGCGGTGAGTGCGTTGAATTGGAAAGGTTCCAAACAATGAAAGAGTTCTTTGGTTTAGTGATAAAGACAAAGTATATAGCTATAAATGAAGCTGCAAGTTGATTGTTTGGATTAAAAAGTTCATTACTGAGAACTAGGAATAGTTCTAAGTCTCATCTTGGATCTAAACATGTGTTGTGGCACTTTCATTTGATTATTACAATCATTGAAAGATGGGAAATCACTATAGAGATAGTGGACTCTCATGAACAACATTACATATCCATTAACTAAAGCTTATCCAACAAACGAGGATAATCGTCACTTAGAGAAGAAGAGTATAAGATACCATGACGATTGGCTTTAGTGCAAGTGGGAGATTGAAAGTAGTATGCATACAAGCCAATCATGTTTGATGATAAAGCATATACTTTGTAACAATCTTATTCATTTATTAATAAAAAGTATTAATTTATTAAGGCTTTTAATTATCTACATGATCTTGTTTTATAATATGTGATAAACCCATAGTTTTAAGCAATGCTTTTAGAATAATGATGATGATCATTCTAATGAGATCTAAATTCTTAGAAAGCTTAAAACTAAAATAGTTCCCAATCGTTGGATTACTAAATTGGGGATTAGTGAATCCAGGATAGATTGGTACATCGTTTTGCTTGCTCATTGGATGAGGATGATTGATCTCATGATCATTTTGTGTGGAGACACTAAAAGCAAGTATGTAGGTGCTTATTAGAGAATGAGTTATTTGAGCATTGGCTCGCTAAGGAATACCTAATGGAGTTTTATTTGCTGTCGATAGGAATTCTGTAGTGATAGTAGTACAAGTAATCCTTGGACTTGAGATCATCATAGTATCTTGTGTATGATGAGTTATACTTTGACTTATTCCTTAAGACCCTTAGGGTATATCAAAGGTATGCTTGGGTATAATAAGTTGTACATGGAGATAATGTATGATCGATAAAGAATCTACCACTTCTAATAAAAGAAGAGAAATGTCCTATGTGATTCGATAAATGACAACCCGGTGAGTCCTTGGCGGCGAGAATGAAATTAGAAAGGAGTTTCTAATTTGCATTATTTGAGTTGTGCATTTAAGGATCGAAATACATATAATTAAATAAAATAAGACTTGACGGTAATTCCATGTCTTATATTTAATTGGGACATTGTATGGTGGAAGGATTGAATTATCTGGTAACTATTTACTCAAAGGTTCTTTTATGATTAATGTTGAAATCTATATTATACGGAAAGTAGTTGATCATTTAGCAGGAGGCTTATCCCTATTGTAGAATAAATATTATTTATTTAAATAAATTAATTGTTTAATTTATTTATTTAAATAAGATTAGAATTATTCTAATTGATTTATTCACAATAGGTTTAATATGGAGAACCTAAAAGGGTCACACCATAAAAGGAAGAATAATTATTTAAGAAGTAAATGGCATAATCGTAATAATATGTTATGTATATTTAATTTAATCTATGGTGATAGAATAAATTAAATAGCTTAATATTATTATTTAATATTTTAGAAATATTAAATATAAATTAATAAGAGGAGTCTTATTAATATTATTACAATTATTATTATTTTAATTTCTAAAAAAGTTTAGGAATTAATTTAATATAAGTACTCTCATTTATTCCTAATTGGATTAGGAAGGAAAATTAGTTAAAGGAGTTTAATTAATTATCCCTAATAAGATTAGGGAGCTTAATTAATTAAATCCCAATTTCTTAATTGTTAAGGTGGGTTGCCCACATACATAAATAAGAGAGTCTTATTATGGGTGTTGGGGGTTGTTGACTTTTACAACGTAATAATTCCAATTTGTTGGAAGTACCCTTTTCTATAGAGATAGGAAAAACTAGGGTTTGAGCCAAAACACCCATCTTCTTGAATCTTTATCTTCCTTGGTGGATCACCTCTAGAGGCCAAACATTTGGGTGGCTAACGTTGATCGAAGGAAGGAACCAAACCGGTGGATTCAAGATTGAACGCGAAAGGATTTGGAGGTGAACTTGTACACGAGGAAGCTCGATCTTTGAGGGTATGATTTATTCTTTATCTTTTCGTTTAATTAATAATTATGCATAAAGGGTGATCCGGGTATATGGTTTGTAAAAATTTTAAACTCTGATTTTTCCACGCTTCCGCATTATTTTTGCAATTTGATTGCGTTATGAATATTACAATCCTAACAGCAACCTCAACGATCATAGAAGTAGACTCGACGATCGCAGTCCTACCAGAATGTTCTAGCTCATAAGGAGCTTGGAAAAATGAAACAATTACTCAACCATTCAGATTATGAGGAGATAAGGTCGAATACAGTTTGAAAAGACATCATGAAAACTCACCTCAGAACTTAAGTGCCCAAACTGGCTTGGGATACATTAGTGGTCAAGCTATGTAGTTTCAAGATGACAATCAGTGTCAAAACCATCCACTGCAGCATCTCTCAGAAGAAGATCATTTGAGTCGACAAAGGAAAACATAGAGTCCATAGTTACTTACCATCTTTACTCTACGAACCAAAATGGTCAACGGTCGATCCATGTCATTTGACGCCTATTTCTCTTAAAAAGAATATAAAACCAAAAAGGTTATGGGGAGTTACAGTTCATTATTGGGCATCGTACAACCAATAGCTAGTTAACACATCACAGTGTATGCAGAGTCAGAAGGAATTGTCATAAAGGCAAATTCAAAATCTATAAACAGTTATAAAAAATTATCGACCTTTCTCCCTCCCAGTTTTTCAAACCCTAGAATCTATTTCTAAGCCAGAATCATTAACCCTCCTGAGCATTGCTCAAATCACATTCATCAGTCTCTTATAAGATTATCTAATCAAAATACCCATATTCTTTGAACTCTTCTAATGGAAGACTGGCAAGTAATCACTGGTATTCAGTTAGGAACCAAGTTGTTTGAGAAATCCAAAAAGAAGTTCAGAGACATTCTTGAACTTGTAAAGAACGCTGGATTCTCAGAATGCCTTGAGATAAGCACTCGAGTATATATTGAACTAGTCAAGGAGTTTTACTCAAATGCATCCATAAATTCCGGAATCCTTTCTACCAAGGTTAATGGTCAGTCTCTTAAGCTGAAATCATCTAACATTAATCAATGCTTATGATTTCTTGACCGAGCACTAAAGAGCCTCGATGAGATCGACACTGAACACGCGAAGAAAATTATGGTGTACCAAAGAAACCCTAGTCTTCAGGACATGAAGAAAAAGGAGTTTCCAGAAGAATTTGAGTTCCTTGCTGAGATAGTGGGAAAATGTATACTTTGCAAGAACACTGCACATCACACTGTGCTTGATCAATAGCTGAAGATAATGTCTGCAATAGTTCTGAAGAAGCAAATCAACTTTGGAGTTTTCTTATTCGATCAAATCTCAAAATGGGTGGAAAAGGCTGAGACGAAGAAGTCTACGGATAAACCCCTCACAAAGGTTTTCCATGGAAGACTATTGAGCATTGTGCTAAAGAAGAAACTGGAAGGCAAGATCAAGGATGATGAAGGAGAGCCTCTGAATGTTCACAAAGTAATGTCTCCACAATTGTTTATGGTGGAAGAAGAACCTAAAAAGAAAATAGGAGGTTAACGATGGCGGGAAGCGTGAAAGAACTCTGCAAAGAAGAGGAAGGCATAAGAGGTGGAAAGCTCTGAATCTGGTGAATTTGTATCAATGGAAACCACACCAGCAAGGAAGAAATCCAGGGGTATGAAGAAAACTGAGGCCCCACCAAGAAGTCTCTCCACTGAAGACAAAGATGAAGGTGAAACGGTCTTAACTACACCAGAGACCACAAAGAGAAAAAGCAACAGACTGCTTCAAGGGCCATCAAAGAAGAAAGCTAAGGTGGTAAACAAGCAAACCCCAGTTTCCCAAGAAATTACATCTGACAAAGAGGAGATCATAGAGTCAGAAGAAGAGAAGGGAACTAATGGTCTCGAGGCAAGAGTCCTCAAAGAGAAAATCCAGCGATGAAGGTGGAGCTGGATTCATGAAAGAAAATGTGAACTCTGCTGATGAAAAGAAATATGCAAGCTCTATGGCTAACTCTCAGAGCATTCACTCTAACGATGAAGAAAAGCTACAAGACGACCCAACTGCATCTCCAAATGCAAATGCTCCAACAAGCCCAGATGATGAATCAAATGATGATGATTCGAAAGAAGAAAGACTCGCCTCTGCAAATGCTGAAAGTCAAAAAAGTTTGCTTGATGATACAAAGGCCTTAGAGTTTGAAGAGGAAGAACAGTCTGACTCTCCTATAGCTGAACCCTTAAGGAGAAGAAAGAGCTACAGATTACTTGCTAAATTTGCCCCCAAGAAGAAAAGTGATCACTCTACTACAGTCATTGAAGTAAGTGCTGAAGATGGGACTAGTAATGAAGAAGATGAATCCAAGGAAGATTCTGCTGAAGAAGGTTCTGAAAATGAAATTTAGAAAGAAGGATTCATTGATAAAGGAAGTCAACATGATTCCAGTTCAGAAGGTGAAGAAATGGGAAAAGATTCTAGCTCTGCAAATCAGGAATCAGAGGAACCAGCAGACTATCATGTTCTCTTTCCAGCTAGAATTAGCAGAAGAATAGTGGTGTAAGATTTTGATGAACCAGCAGCAAGATGGATAAGTCATGGAAATGAACAACTTCGAGTTGTAAGAATGACTACAGATGAAGTGATTCATAATTGGAGAAATATGGAATTAGATTGTACAACGATATTGTACAATTCTGATGATCTTCTGATGAGATGGTTCTTTCCATGGATGCCTTGGCTAAAAGCACATACTGATAGAGATGAGAGCTACTTCAGCTGGTGCTACTTTCAATTTCCAAATCTGGAGTTGGTGTCACAAAACTTCCCAAGGGTAAAGAAGTTTGCAACCATGATGATCAAAGACCAGCCCCACTACAAAGTCTATCGACATGCTGATAATCATTATATTCCTTATGATCATAGAGTGGACTTTAATGGAAAAGGAATATGGCCAAGGAGCCGATCGTAGAGTACATTCACTCTACCAGCGATGGTGTTCAAGTCCAAAATAAGAAGCCTCCATCTACCCAAGCACGGCTATATGACATTCCTTCATCCTCAATGGTGATTAGTATTCAATGATTTTTGATTCTCAATACCTTCAAAAAATCTGTCCAAGGATGAAAATCGTGAGAGTCCAATGCGGTGTTCAACAAGAGGCTACCTGACGGATGACCAAATTCCTATGGAGCGAGAACTATTGAAGAATTCTGATGAACTGGTTGAGAAGATATCTTAAATCAATGATGATTCAATGATGGTGTTGACAACAACAGGAGATAATTCAGTTCAAAACAGACTTCAAGCAACTATGTAACGATCCCAAAATTCACACAATTTAATTCTCGACTTTGGTCGTTAATAACACAACTAACTTTTGACTTTTACATCAATATTCGATGTTAAACTTTATAAAATCTGAAATAATTTAAACTTTTATGTCTTCTTACTTTAATTCCCTAAATCAAAACCTTTATCATCTACATGTCTTTGAATCGATCATATTTTATGATTCACTTTATCATCAATTATTATTATAAAATTTTACATTTCAATCGATAACCTTTACATATCGAGATAACTCTAACATTAGCTTTTACGACTCGACATAAAACTATACAACATAAAACATTTAGTACATCTCATGAGTCTTAATCATGGTATAAAGAATTAACAACTTTAGCTAAAATATTAATCTTCATGTATTATTTACGATCCACGTCTTTCAAGTAGTACATGAGTGTTACCTTGATCCTTAACTTTGCAAAAATGGTTATTTGCAAGGTTGAGCTAAACTTGACCAAAGACAAAATCTAACGGTTTTCATGCATCGCGTGTACATATAGTAACATGCTCAAACATATATCTCATAAACATTGGACTAATATAACATACGTATTACAGTTAATATAACAAGTATAAAGATTGAGTTCCCTACTCAATCAGCATGCTTTACTCAATCAAAGTAGTCATAAGTTGACTTTAACATTTCATACATTCAACATATATATAACACAACATGCTCTTTGCAATAAAGATTTAAAATAGTTAATCACTAAGTTCACATAGCAAATAGGAACTGAAAGACTTGCCTTAATCGTTGTTTACCAATAACAGTTTAACAGCTTATAGATATCTGCACTTCACGTGCCCTACACAATTATATAATCATTCACATTAACTATTAGTCACATAGCAATGCATATTAGTTGTAATGTAAACTTTATTCTACGTCTCATAACCCTTCCTATCATAAATACACAATGTTCAATTTGTTTGTGTTAACTTTCAACTTATATCTCACTGTATTTCATATTTGAAGTTCATTCAAGTGCTTAAGTCTTGCTAGGACTACTTATTGGTTTTATATTAACACTATTCAATATCTTATTATATTCATTTCATTTGATTTAAAATACTTTTTACGTTCATTATCACTTATCACGGCGTTTCGACGTTTATTCATCACACGCCCAATTTGCCTCTCTTGTGTGTGCTTAGTATGCGTATATAATTTATCTAATATATCATTTATTAATGTTAAGCATCATTATACTACCTAATATTTATGTTCTATAACTTAGAACAACATCTCTTATCGTCGAGAGCATTACACTTGCATACGTGCGTGCTGAGAAGCGCCCTCGATTGCCTCCTCGAAAACATAATGAGTCCTACAAATGACCATTGTGACCCTTCCTAAAGACCTCAAATAAAATATCTTAAAGCACAAAAGTTGTAGGTCTATTCGTACTCGTTCCGGATCATCTTGAATCACCTCAATCGGAGTTCGTATGAAAAGGTTATGACTATTTTACCAAAACAGGTCAAAGTAGTCACACCTTGCACACTAAAGTATGGCATGCGCCCAACTCCTTCATAGATTCATTCTTGGCTGCTTGGCCAATGCCTTGATTACGATGTTTTACGATTTTGACCCTTTTATCCTACTAATCTTCATAACTTGAGTTATACACATCCAAATTAGTCCGATTTTTTGATTTACATGGATTAAGTAATTCATAGAACTACAACATACTAAATTCTAACAATTTATAAAAACATTAACCAACCTAAAATTTGACTCAAAACACATATTCATACTCTATTTTCATGTTTCAAACATATTTAGCGAATTCATTCACTACGAATTCGTTTTAAATCGATTTTATTCATTCCAATTGGGTTGTTTCGTTTTTCCAAGTACTATCGAGAATACATCATCAATTTAAGGTTTTCATCATGATTTAATAAATAAACTTTGACTCAACTAAGCCATAACATACATATTTCATTAAGAACACAAGTTTTTCATCCTTAGATAGTTTCATGAATTCAATTACCTAAAAATTGCTTATAGATGATATATAATAGATTCTATATACCCATAAACATATTCAAACTATAATTTAACAAATTCAACCACAAAAACCTAATTATAAAGAATTTAGAAAACAAAACTAGAAACTAGAAACTTAAGAATTTACCTTTGATTCTTCTAAGCTCTAGTTAGATAATTGAAAATCCTTGTTTAATATTCTTTTTCCTCTTAATTCTTAGAGTGTCTCTTCCCTCTTCTCAATTTCTCTCTAAGCTCCATCTTTCCCTCTTTGTTTTCTCTTAAGCTTAGCAACTAGAATGCATAAAAAAAATACGCACACTAATTGGGATATCAGTTACCCCTTAACGTATATGTTATAATTATATTATATTTATTATTTTAATTTATTTTAATTTATTTTATTTATATTAATTAAAATTCAAAATTAAAAAACCCAAAAGCCATAAGTCTTTGTTTGGCAAAACCCTTTAAATTTTAAAGAATTAATATATTTAAGCCTTGTTTGGCAAAACTAAATTAAAATCCTTTAATTTATTTTAATAAACAATTTAGGTTATAATTTATAATCACATATTATTTATTTGGATCTCCATATCCAACATTAATCAAATAAATCAATCACATACTATATTTTAAATAAATATTCCACTTTAACAAATATCACAAATTATAATTTCATTATAATTTTATTTAATAACAATATACCACCTTAAATTATTAAATTAAAACAACAATATAACATCTCATGTTATATTACAACTCTCTAAATTATAAATTAATTTAATTTAGAATATTATCTAATGAATTTAGATTCATAAATATTTACTAGCAACCATTACATCAATAAAATATTTATCTTATCAATTTCAAAAATAAACACATCAAATAAATATTTATATTTTAATAAATATTTAATATTACATTTGAAATTAGGATGGTTACATCCTTCCTTCCTTTCAAGGATTACATCCCCCAAGCACAACTCAAATAATCAAATCGTCACATTCTTCACTCTTTTATCTTAATTAAGTTAATTTCTATAACTAATGGATTATTTACTTACTAATAAATAATCTAATAAATATCTACTAAACAACAAACACATCAATTAAAAATATTTATTTAATTTAATAAATATTTGAAATTATAAATAAAATTCTGGATTATTACAAACTATGGCTGATGTATCTCTCAAAATCAAAGAGAGAGATCACATCTATCTGAAGGCCATACATGATCAAAAGGTAGAAGCTCTACGAATACAGAAGGCTAATGAAGACCAACTCCAAGTCCTCTCTGACAAGATTGACAACATGAATCAGACCTTCTCTATGCAACTTAAGTTAAGCCAACAAGAACTCAAGATTGAAGTTGGTAACTCCTCTTATCTAATGGAGCAGCTTATGTCCAACATGGAGCAGCTTTACCAGGTGATTAATGACAAATAGCGCGAGAAAAAGAGGCATAGTAAGAGGCATTGAAGAAAGAAAGGAGAAGCGAGAAGGAAGAAGAAAGAAGACAAAGAAGAAGAGAAGAAGAAGAAGAAGTCGAGTCATCATCCGTCGGGGAGCCAAAGAATGATGAGCCACTGTGATTGCAAAAGTTGAGGGGAGCCGGAAGAAGAAGAAGAGGAACATATATCCGAGGGGCGGACAAATGAAATCCACATCTAAGGGGAGCAAGAACAAAAGGTCAAACGGATGAATAAATGATCAATGACATACTAGAAACATACGTGAAGCCGAAGAGGTACATACAGAACTAGTTAGGTATATTTCTATATCCGGGATGTAAAATGTCATAGTGTATTAAATTCCATATTATTATAAATGACATTCATGACTATCATTTTTAGAAATACGATTACTCACTATATATAAGATTCATTCATAACATGCATATGCATTTATTATTTTAGTCGTAATCAAATAGGGGAGATTATCAGGAAAAAGCATGTGAATGATATTCTATTTATATATGATTTGATTATGATATATATGAATGAATATGCAAGTATGCTTGCATTAAGAAAAGTTGTAAAGTCCTTTGATAGATAATAGAAACATATATAAGGACTTAGAATGAATTGATCAAATATGTTAGAGTTGATCCTACATAAGCAAGCTTGACTTTGTAAAGTCCTTAAAGAGAAATTATGTACAAGGACAATAAATATAGAAAGATCAAGCATGTTAGGTTGATCTTATGATGTAATAGATAGGCTTGTCTGATCGTCGAGCACTGTACCGAAATCGTAGTCTACCAGGAGAGTCGAGGAAAACTCGAGAGCTATCGAGGCAGAATTGTTGTCCGCAAGATAGTAGATGTCGGAGTTCGTAGACTGCCAGGAGAGACGAGGAAGGATCGTAGTATGTCGAGTAAAGCTTTCTCGGAACCTTAGTCCGCCGAGGAAGTCGTGTTGAGAATCAGAGAGGCACGCCACGTGGCCCGGCAGAGCATCGCCAAAGCCAAGTCAAGAATCGTAGACTACACTCGGATCTATCGTGAGAGTCTCTCTTGATCATATCGAGGCGAGATCGTAGTCGAGCAAGATCGATTAAGACAACAAACACAAAGTCGTAAATCGTAGATTGTTAAGAATCGATCTCGAGTCGTAGAGTGTGTTCAACACGTAGAAATTTGAATCGTAGAGTGTAAAACTAAGACCCCAATGATTACGCCACAACGCCAGCGCGTAATCGTGAGAGCAAACACGATTTTCAATAAATGAGCACACCTAGAATATCCAAAGTATGAAGCCTCTGCTCACGAGCTATAAAGTTACATCCAACCTTAAGGAAACCAAGGAGCACTCAGCGAATGGCATACAAGCTAACGGAAGATCCAAGCACCAACCCAATCAGCATTCAGATTAAGCTGGAAAGCCATTCAAGATGAAGTCTTCCACAAGATTGATCAGAAGAAGACTTCAGTAACTAACTAAGGAAAGTCGAAACCGAAATGATGGTATCCAGTAAATAGAAGACAACGATCTTGGAAGAAACCAGGATCGTAGTGTTTGCCAAATAAAGAAAGAACTAATGGAGTGTACACAAAGATACTGGCCAGCTTCTGAAGAACAAGGTTAAAGTGATTAAGCATTGGGTCAGCCCATTGATGATAAGTGAACGGGAGATAACAAGGAGAATGCGAGTTGGACACGCCATAAATCTGAAGCGTCTTGCTATTCAGAAGGGGCCAGAGCAAGGAGTCGGGCCATCAGTATTTGAGAGTAGTCAAAGCAAAAAAGGAATGTTGAAGCACTGCATAATAGAAGGAAGAGGTGTTCTACACTGAAGATAAAATGAACACTCTTCAAAGATCATAATGTTGACTCTACATGTTAATGAGGAACAGTCAACAAGACACTATGATTAGGTCCAAGAAGATATGCATCAGAATCGTAGAGTTCAAACAACTAAAGATTGAAGCATTGGCAACGGTTCAATCTGAAGATTGATATTCGAATAGAGCTCGTTGAGAGCATCGATGCAAAAGGAAAACCTCTAATCAAGAAATTAAAAGGGGGAAATAAAGTTAACTCCCTTCCCGAGACATCAAAGTGACATCTTTGACGCGTTAAATTTGAAATAGTAAGATCTGCGATTGTCGAGAAAGCCATGTCATGTCACATCTACAGTCTACACCAAATAACTCGAGATCTGTGAGGCAATTCAAAAAGCTTTTAACGGTTACTTTCCAATGGAAAGATAGGGAAGGAGTATAAATCAACAAAGCTTCAAAGGTCAAAAGGTGTTGATGATTGTTATATTGCAGAATCGTTGAGTTGTTGAATGTTATTGTTGACTCTACAAGTTCCACGAAAAGATTAACAGATCAAGTCTCAGTGATAGTGAGACTACAAAGGTGGAAGTGAAGCAGATTTGTAGAAGGACTTAAATAGACTAAAGCTTCACTCAACAAAGATGGGAATGCCACTGAAAATGGCAGCTAAGCTGAGAGCCAAGAAGGATAAAAAATAGCATTCAAAAGAGCGGCAGAACACAAAGAAGATCCAGAAAGCCACTCTCTAAATCACCATGAACCTAAAGCTAAAACTGAACAAATGCAGAACCATGTCCGCAAAACATTAAAGAAGGGTTCAGAGATTACTAAATTGTCAAACCGAAGTCTACCAAAAGCTCGAGAGACTTAACAAATCTAGATGGTAATAATTGCGGTGACATCGGATGAAGATGAAGCGAGAAAAGAGTAAAAATCAGTACATAACAGAGAAGATGTGGTCCAGACTCGAAGTAGAATACCAAAAGGACCACACCGAGCTATTAAGTACAAAAGATGTTCAAGTTTAATGGCATCTTAGCAGCTCAGCACTAACACCAACAACAACTACAACAACAAGAAGACAGGGCATGAGGGGTCCTTGTCCGGAGGGACTAAATGAAGTTCTAAACTTGCTGGGCTTTAAGAGTTCATAGGGAACTAGAGAAGTTCCAAGGCTGCTGGCCTTGAAGGAATCTTAGTGATCCAGGGTGCTGCCCTTCCTTAGTGGAAATCCTGCTAGTTGAAAGCAGAAGAGTGGATTAAGAGCTTGAGTCTCTGAACCACTTAAAATCCCTTGTGTCTTCTACTTTATCTCATTTACATTATGTACTTAACTGCTATACCGCTATATATGTATTAACTTCTTACAACTTAACTAACTCTAAGAACAATGTGTGTATGATTATGAATATATTAATGAAGGGATCCTTCACGCATTCCATCAGGCTTAAAAAGATTTTTATGTTTGTCATATGCTAATTCATTAGCAATAATCAAATAAAAGGAAAAGTATTTGAAAAGAAAAATGATATATTCAAACCCCCCTTCTAGATCTATTATGTGCCTACTGGGAACTAACAAGTTCCCTCAAGGCTGTGTGAAGCCGGGAACCTGCATTACAAAGCAGATCAACATCAGAACATTTACTCCTCATCAATAGGAAAGAAGGGAAGATCAAAATCCAGCTTGTACCTCGTTTGCATGCAAGTAAAATGAGGCGAGTGTGTACTCAAATCACTGAAGCTGCAGGATGCGTCACACGAATAAGCTGAAGATACCTATAGGGAACATGAGCAACAAAGTAGGGTTACTTACTAAACATCCTCCTCTTCATACTCAACATCCGGTACCTCAACTCGGACAGGATGTATCACACTTCTCAAACCAAACAGCGAAATTTTGTCTAGCTGAGCGAGGGTCGAGGTACATCAGAAGCCCTCCTCCGTACACCTGAAGTGGTCCTACGAGAACTACTCGACTAATCCAGATCCATATATATCTAGACACAAGTCTCCAAATCACCTCGAAAAGGGTGTGGTAACTCTAACTTGAAGCTTTTTCAAATGCATTATTTTAACATACTTTCTGATAGAGTTAAAAATGCCTGACTACCCAATGCCTACATTTCGAATTTTTTTTTCATAGTCTACTTTGTAAACAGGACTATCCACATGCACATAGGCATGATTAGGTGGCCATTCAGATGCACACACGCTTACGGTCATAAACATCCTACATGCGTATATATATCAAAGTCACGATCCATAAGGGTAGCCTAATTACTGGATTACTTTACTTTTTCACCTTAGCTTATTTGCCTCAAATAGGATAAGAAATAGCGAAAAAAGGGTGCCAATTTGACTATTTCAAAAGTTAAATTTTTCACATCATTATGTTTAGCATGGTTAAATACTA
Organism: Panax quinquefolius; assembly: GCA_020205615.1. Taxonomy (NCBI): domain Eukaryota; kingdom Viridiplantae; phylum Streptophyta; class Magnoliopsida; order Apiales; family Araliaceae; genus Panax; species Panax quinquefolius. Next base: position 838,952 of record JAINUW010000555.1, read on the forward strand.
ACATTTTCTATGTTGAATGTTTTTATCAAGTCATATGAGCATGCATATTCACTACTATGTGTTTAGAAGCATTTCATATGATAATTCATTTTCCAACAAATAAAAAGCTGGAAAAGAAGACATACATACATTACCGAGGATAGTGTAGAACACTTGTACGGTGGCGAATTCTGATGAAACGTCCAAACTCAAAGATATTTGAAGAAAAGCTCTCGGATTTCTTGTGTGGCACAACTTGGGAAATGAATTACGAAAAGCAATACGCTTAAAACAACCCTACGGTTGGTCGCAAAGTGTACCCTACGGCTCCCTGAGGGTGGGGCCCACCCTTACAGCTCGTTCGATTCGAGTTACAAAGGAGATCTCGTAGTGAAAAGGCCAAATTAGGAAAACAAAATGCTACTGTGATTGGCGAATAGCCTAAAATCTGGTCTTTAGAGACCAGTAGCCGATCACACGGCACTCATTGGTATTCGTCTGAACACGGGTTCAATTTACAATGATCTGTGATTTGCAAGCTATATAAGCAATACCTCACGAAGGTTCGATGCCATTAGTTTGGTCGTAACTCCAAAATTCTTCTCCCAACGGAGATTTCATTCATTAATGTACATGTTAGCGATGGTCAAGCATCCTTGGCGTATTTCTCGCGAGGATATCACCCGTTGATGCACATGTCAATGAAGGTCAAACATCCTTAACACTTTTTGCCCAGTGAGCTAATCTGTTGATGTACATTTCAGTGAAGGTCGTGACCACGACAACCACTGAATTGTTGGCGATAACTCGATAGAAACAACAGAAAGACTGGTGATCAAACCATGGAAGAACATCCTCATCTGGGGAGGACCGATGATAGAATATGTTATACACAACCTCAACATACAAAGCTCTATCCCGAGAGAGTCTCACAAATGCATGAGAGATACATCCTCGGTGTAAAGTCGTACAAGGATTAAGGATTTTGGATGACCCCAACGTCGAAAATCACGGAAGTTCACGAGAACTTTGGATCACACGTCCAAGCAATTCATCGAGTCATCGATGATAAATCCTACCCCATCGAAATTTGGAAAAGCGGTCGTCACATTTTGTTGGAAAAGCGGTCCAACAAACCCCATGCATCATTCATTTTGCATCATGATATTGTACATTGCATCATGATTATCTTATCACATTTCAAGTGTCTAGTATTGTTTATCCTATCCATGCCGTTGCATTGCATGAATATGATAAAAAGGGGCATCTGTAGACACTTGAAATTTTGCATTCCTGTTACTAACATTACAGGAGGGCAAAATCATCTTTTAGAAATAACCATGGAGGACAAAGCAGTTGTAGTTCCAGAAATTCCACCGGAAAAGCCTTTTTAATCTCAGAGATAACTCCAAGATATTCAATCCCGAAAACAACACCTGGAGTTTTAGTCTCAACCTTAGAGATAACCCCGTAAAAGCTCATTTTAACCCTTGCAGTCAGATTCAACCTTGGAGATAACCCCGAGGCACTAAGTCCAAAACCAGAGATAACCCCAGGGGGTCAGGCACACCTCAGATACAACCCTAAGGATATTCAGCACTTGCAGTAGCCCAATCTTAGAGATAACCCTGAGCAACGACTGCTTTATCAGCCCAAATCGGAGATTACCCCAGTGAGGGGCAAAATTATCATTTTGCCACCTCGATCCCATATGCGCGCTATCTCAACACATTTTGACATACATTCCTTACAGCAATGTCCCATAAAACCAAATAGGCGTTGCAATCCAGAGTGACTATTACATAGACAACACCTGTGGATAGAATTTGAAGACTTGAAGACCAAGGCATGGTCCCATCTTCCAAACTTCACACAACCTCTAATCCCATTTCATTTGTGTAGCTCTTGACAACGACACTCAAGTAAAGGTCTTATACCTCGATCGGAGGCCCGGATTGAAGTTCTAAAAGTTTGAGTGGACAATATATTGTATATATGCGCGTACTTTGAGCATGCGAGACCCATGCAAGCCGGGCGGTGGCCAGTAGGTGCCTACTGACTCCCCTCTATAAATAGAGGGGCTTGGGGTCAGCCATTTTGTAATAGAAAAGCAACGCGGAAGCTCTATCCAATTTGCTCTTACACACTTATAAAGTAAGTTGCGCTTCTCATTTTAAACACTTGTGAGCTCATATATTGCTATATTTTTTTTAGAATTAGGGGCCGAGTGTTCATCTATTTAAAGTTATAGAAGTCTTCTTTGGCGATTGACTATAAGCCTTCTTACACCTTTCAAAGCCTTTTCTCCACATTTTGCACACACCGTTCTTCACGTTGAGAGTCGTGTTCGTGTGTATCGAACTGAACTTTGGTCCAGTAGCTTTTTATTTCATATATATATATATATATATTTATATATATGGACTAACATTATCGAGTTATGCCTCGATTGAGCTGGACTCACGTCCAAGAGCATTTATTGCTTTATATATATATATATATAAAGCGTGGTTGAACTACTCATTGATGAGCTGGATTTATATACGGAGCATTTATTACTTTATATATATATATATATATATATAAACTATTGTCGAACTACATTCGATGAGCTTGGATTTTATATCTAGAGCATTTAGTACTTTATTATATATATATTTACATTTACATGGGGCCCTAGAGTTTACTTCGTGGCCTTTTACTACTTTATTTATGTTTACGTCACTTTGGAGTTTAGTTAAGTGGTGGTTGATCGTTTTACTCCTTTATTTACATTTCATACCTCTCTGGAGTTTACTTTGTGGTGGTTGATCGTATTCTTGCTTTATTTACATTTTGATCCCCGTGGAGGTGCTTTGTAGTGGTTGATCGTGTCGCTATATATATATTTACCGCTTTTATATATTTACATTTTGGTTCCATGCAAGTTTGTTTTGTGGTGGTTGACAATGCATATATGTGTGCCGTGCCAGAATCCGGTCCCTCGACCGGATTCGATCATCACGATAAAATCTAAACATCCACCTCTAAACAACATAGGATAACTTCGTCACGGAAAATAATAAACGTCGTCATTCATTCAAAAGGTGTTACTAGTCCCAAGAATACGATAACCTTAAAAATTATCTTACAAACATACCCTAATATAAACATCGTGGTTCATATTACATAATGATAATTTAAACTAGGCATAAGGTAAGGTCTACTCCTTGCCACTATTCTACATCTTTCCTTTACCCTTGTCCTTCCCACGAGGTTTCGGGCTTAGCTTCTGATATAATTCATGATATATCAAGGATGAAGCAAACAAGTTTTCCCAACAAGTTTAAATACAACAATAAGGATATATCATGATGGATGGAAAATATCTAACAACAAATTCAACAATATGAATATTGAAGGATTCAACAATATGAATATCAAAAGAAAAGATAATGATTACTTTTAGAATAAGCTGCTAGTCAAATAGACTTTTGAACTATAACACTCCAATGGAATCAATAGCTAATTGACCATTTGGTTCTTTGACTCTGAGAATAAGTACTTGAGGATCGACCTCACGTACACTATGTATATGCATAACATTTAAATCTACTATGTCTATCTTATATTAGATACAGGGTACTCCCCTATCATAAAAAGGGTGTTCTTTCGGTCTAAGAATCCTTACCATCAATTGGTTTGGATAGCTTTTAAAAACTTATACGTATTATTCGACCAAACAAAGGTTAGGAACTATCTATCGCTTCCGTTCAAAAATTATTGAACTTTAAATGATGTACAAGTCCAAGGTAATACGAACTCAAGTGCACTAAGTGCGAATATCAATAATATTGATGTGGAATAATTATAAAGTAATTAAAACACTTAATAGCATAATTAGAAATAAGATTCAAGCTTAAATGAATAACTTTCAATTCAACAATAACCTACTCAATACAATATGAGAAGGATAGGAACTTCCACAAACTCAAAGTTGTGGTTAGGAAACTTACAACCTAATAAGAATAGTGTTTAAATACTTGCTCAATATAAATTTGAGTGAGTTTAAGGAAACTTACTCGATATCTGAATCACATGAAATTGAGAACTTGCCTGACATCCAAAGTTGTGAAAGTTAGGAAACTTGCTCGATAATAATTGGAGTAAGTTTGGGAACTTCTGACACCAATCTGATAGTGTTAGGATACTCTTGCTCAAGTAAAAGAGTAAGAATTAAGGAACTTGCTGTTTGCTCACCTTGATATAATTCTAGCTTTATTTAACTTGCGTTGAAATGACCTAACGTTATCAAATCGATCATTTCAATTAGTATATATGTAAACTATTACGAACTACACTTAAAATAATCAAATCATCACATAGCATGCTTCGACACATTCATAGCAGCACATTGGTCACATATTACAAGATGAAGAAATCATATAATCATGCCTTAGATTTGAGAATCAAAAGCAGAATCTATTCATAAGCTGCCGAGAATATTAGCGGTGCACTTGGTTTGTACTAAGGAGTGGTATGGGCGCCCTAACCCTAGTGCAAACCAAGACATGGTTGCTTCACGATAAAGCGATCTTTACGACTTGCACATAAGCAATGAGCAATCATGCATAACACACGTGTTATTATATGAATAACTAACTTTAACCTTTCATCAAACATATCAAAGGTCATTATTCCTTTTTACTTAATCGAGACTACACATGTTAAGCTATCTGACCATGTAAGTCACTTTACCTACCATACATCATATGAGACCACAAATTTTATGAATAAATATTTAATTTTCTCGAAATATTTTTTTTTATGTTATGGTGTAGTATGGTGTAGATTTGAAATAATGTTATAGTTGTGGGTAATATTTATAAATTTTGAAAAGTAAGCAGTGGTTATAAAATATTCGATTGGTGTTAGGAATATTCTTTTGTGGGGAATATTAAATGCATTTACCAGTAGCGATTCATTGTATTGTAATAGAATAAGCGTCGAATGAAGAAAATGACAAGTTTGAGTTTTATAAATAACGACGTAGTTTCTGGATTAAGCTGTTGAGCTACCCGGTAGTAAAAGTATAATGTCTGGCGTGGTTGCGTAGTAGCACCAGAAAGTATTGATTATTTGTCTTTACGTGAGAAGTCACTCGGTTCTACTCGATAATTATTCTGATAATTACTATTGATATTTTATTTTATTGATTCAATAATTGATCGTTGATATTTTATATTATTGTTGTTTTGATAATTATCCTTTGACATTTTCCATTATCGAATCGATAATTTGAATAATATTATTAGATAGCATTATTATTGGAAATGTGCAGAAAGTTACTGTCGAGAGAGGTTTGGTCACCTAATTGTGCACCATGAAGGATAAATCCTTATCTGGAAAGCCCTCTCTTTCACGAGAAGCTACACAGTTGTCATTATTGTGATTCATAATTTTATTTGTGAATAATTAATTATTGATTTATATGATAAGGAAATATTTATTTTATGTGGACATAAATGATGGATAGGAAAATATTTATTTTATGTGATTTATAAATGAAGGAATTAATGTTGGGAGGTGTTTTATCGGTATTTTGTTGGATTGGAGGTATTAAAATTCAAATCGGTGTTCTTAAAGCTCTATTCGTGAGTTATAATTTTGATCCAAATAGATTGGATCGTTGTGATTTTTGGATATGTTATGCATATATAAGTTGAGTATATGTCCACAAATTTTGAGGCAGATTAAAAATTAACGCATGATTTGTTATGAATTTTTAAAGGTGTTAAAATCATCAGATTTGTGGATTTCGGATATTTTTTGTTTGGAATTTGGAAAAACTTTCTTCTGCAAAGTTGTAGAGAATTCGATTTCATGTGGAATAGATATAAAATTCATATTTTTCTAATAAAAGGGCTATTTATTATGAATTATTGAAGTTTCAGAAATTAAAATTTTTTATTTAAATTATGGGTGGGCCCCACTTTTGGTTGTTGGGGAAGATAGCTGATTTCTGGTGGGCCCCATTTACGGTGGCTGAATTTTTGGTCTAGCTTAGCATGCGTAGAAATTTTGTATAAAAAATAATATTATTTTATTATTTAGTCTCCTATGGCGTTCTAGCATTTTCCTATAAATAAAGCGCTTAGGTTAGAATTGAAAACCCACCGAAACAAGTTTTCTTTCTCTATATTATCCAACGTATTTTTGTGAGTATTTAGATACTTTGAGAGTTCTATTCAAAGGTGCAAGTTTCCTTGACTTTACATCAGATATTAGTCAGGAACTCTTTTGTTATTTTGAGGTGAGGGATATTATTTTCTTCGTAAATGATACTATTTTCTTCAATATTATTATCTTAGGAAATATTGATATGAATTTTATTGTGGAATTTTACCTTTTTTGTGTCGGGGTTAATATTCACGTATCTGTACTTATTCACTAAATCGACATTATTCAAGAAAAATGACATTTTCTCTTTTTCGTCCCGGATGTCTATTATGGTTACTATCATTGATTGTATTCATGTTTTGATCTTTATTCTATACTCATGATTGACATACGGGAAAAAAAGAAGTAATGTCTGAACATTCTTGATAAAGTTTAACTTATTCATATTTGAAGTACTATTCACGGTTACTTATTCATGAAGATTACTATTCATGGGTACTATTCACTCAAGTACTATTTGCCGGTACTATTCATGATAAAAATTGATTCGTTTTAGTTCAAATCATTTTGGTACAATATTATTCTTGAATTTTACTCCATAAAGTAGTATCGTGTTGTGATTTGAGCGTTATTGAATTACGGATAAATTAAATTATAAATCTTTAAAATTTATCCTTGAACTTGTTTTTATTGAATTATTATGTCATTATCATCATCCTCGTACTTATATTGATATGAAAGTCATCTTTGGCCCGTAGTGCATAGATGGACTTGGTATGATTATGGCGAGGATTATTCGGTATAATCATGGTAGTAATATACTAAATGATGTGATAAAGTCCTCGTTGGCCGTAGTGCATTGATGGGCCGGTTTTTGTATAATTATGGTCATGGATTCTCTTGACCCAGTACAAAAGATGAATTGTTTTATGGCATGATTATGGCAGTTGATGAAAACTACACGATTATCTTTGGGCGTGGTGCGAGGATAATTAAGTAGTCGTAATCTTAAAAAATATCTAGGCAGTAAGTGTAGGGATGATTCGATAATGTGGATTATTTATTGGTGAGTCTCGTGATAAAATTGATGATAAATCTTTTAAATCATAGAAGATAGTAGATTTTCACGCTCTACTTGGCTCTTACAATGGTTGCTTATTCAGCTGCGTTGTTGATCTAAAACTTCTTGTACATTATATTCATCGGTTGTTATCTTTTTGTTGAAGGCTAAAGATAATTTATACGCATTATCTTAGTCATAATATTTCTTCTTGGGCTAGTTGAGCTCACCCTTTTTGCTTTCATTGTTCTCTTGAGAAATGAGAATGTAAAGCCGGGACTAGTAGGGAATGGAGTAATGATGCAGATGATAGCATTAGTAGTCCTTACTATTCTATGAAATAGTGTGATAATAAATGTATTGAGACTCCATTTGAGTTGAATCTTGCATCGTGAGAAGACAATATTAGTTTTAAAACTCTCGATTTATATTTTGTAAGTATTTACTATGATTTGTATTATTAAGTTGTATTTGAATTTTATACCATATTTTTGGCGACTCAAGATGGGTGATGTGATGCCCCCAAAATAGGTATACATGGTACTAAATTCAAATACAACTTGATTACTCTAATAGTCGTGTAAAATACGACAAAATATGTTATGATTTTAATGCAAATATTGTCATCTAGTCTCAATTTCTATCCTCATTACATTTATTATCACACTATTTAATGAGAATAGTGAGAACTCGAACAAATCTCATCGAACCATCCTGGCCACGCTAGTCGACATTCCGAAAGAAAGAAAGTTCTGAGTGATACATGAGGTAAGATGAAATCAAAAGTCCTCAGCGTGTTAACTGACAAATCAATAGGCATCAAGTTTAACGCTAGCAGGCGGAACATGCAATCCATTAAAGAAAATTGATGAGAATAAAATCTACTATCTTTATGATTTAAAATTTTCATCACTTTTATCGGAGACTCTATATCAAATAATCCGTATCAATCCTCCATTACGACCAAGGATATTCATTAAGTCACACTACAAATTATCCATGGACTACAGCCAATGATATTTGTGTATTCATCGATGGGCATGATCATACCAAGCATCATCCATCGATACGCCGGGCTGATAGGACTTTTACCACATCATTTGTAACATTACGGTCGTGATTACACGAATAATCCACTGGTCATAATCATACCAAGTCCATCTATGCTACGAAGCCACTGATGACTTTCAAAAATAATATAAACATGAGGATGATGACAATGATATAAGAATTGATAAAACAAGTTCAAGAATTAATTTATTTAGGAACTAATAACGTCCAATTGTTAACATGATACTTCTTTGTAAAATAAAATTCAAGAATGCTCGGAAGAATATTTCCATGAAAGATCTTTTGGATGAAGCGCAAATATCGAGAATATTCCACTAATTTCATGGAGTGTAGAAGTCAAACTTTAACTTGACTAAGTATAATAAAGAATGGAATAACAAAAGAAATCACCGTGCATGCAGTACTTGGTAAACAAGTTATTCCATCGGAATAATAAATAACGGAACCGAAGTGGGGCGTAATACTTGCCGATAGGATATTTCAACAGAAGAATAATAAAGGCGGAACCGGTCGAGCGTAAAGCCTGAGCAGGGATATTCAAGCAGAATAATAATAAAGCGGAACCCGAGTCCGGCATAAACGTACAGAGGCGGGATATTCAATGAATAATAAAGAATGGAATACATAAGAATTTCACCAAGTATAGGGTAGCCAGCGTTATCTGAGTTATTCAACGAGAATAATAAAGAATGGAATAACGAAGTTCTCTTCATGAATATGAAAAAACAATACCCACTACAGTAAAAGAAACTTGATATCGAGTAGTGAAGTAGCGAATACTTTTCTTCTTTCTCTCTATATTTCTCTCTCTAGAGTTTCGATTGAATTAAGTAAAGAAATAATGAAGGAATGAGCTTCTATTTATAGAAGAGAATGGAATGAATAGTAACCAATCCATGAGCGGTCCAGATTGATTTACTTTAAGCAGACGGTCCAGATTAGTTTACAATAAAATATAATATATTACATTTATAATCTAATAAAGCGAATAACTTTTAAAAGATTTTACTATGAAAACCTTATCACAGTCTTATGCAAACACTATGCATAATAAAATATAATATATTCTAATTATTGTCTAATAAAATGAATAACTTTATATAAGTAATACATTTTTTATAAAAAGATTTTACTATTAGCCTAATAAAATGAATAACTTTATAAAAAGTATACCATTTTATATAAAAAGCTTTTATGTTTTATTACATTAATAATACTAATAAAAAAAACTTCATCATCATTATTATTATTCATATTAATCAACCAAGTCGTTCAAGGAAAGAGGGCTTTCCGATGAAGATTTCTCCTTATTGGTATGATTAGGTGACAAAACTCTCCTTGGCGGAACTTAGACATCATTAATAATGCGAATAATAATATTATGCTTCTGTAATCTCAATTATTGATTTAATAATATATAAAATATCGACAAATAATTGAATAAAAGCTGAATGACTTCTCACGTAAGCATCGATAATCAATACAGGTATTGCTTCTTATGCAACGACCACAGCGTATTCACAATACTTTAACTGCAAGGTGTTTGACGATTAACAGTAAAACTTCATAAATTGTGCCATAGCGTTTTCTCAATCAAATGATATAATTCCGTTGTAGGGTCCACATGATGATTGTGTAATGCGTCTGAATATTCCCAAAGCCAATGAATATTATAAACAACTTGCATACTTTTGCAAAATTTCTAAATATTACCCCAACTATAACATTATATCAAATTCATTCCATAATATTTAAAAAATGATAATTATAGAAAATTAATCTTTATTCATAAAAGTTGGGGTCTTATAGGTGATGTATACCTATTTTGAATTCGTCATCATCATACTTTCATATATATACAATTTAAACATCAAAAAATATACTTACAAGTTCTCGACTTAATGTATATATAGTTTATCGAGTTCATTTTCAAACTTTAAGTCTCCATTAGTAAAATTCATTCAAGAATGCAAGATAATCTATATTGTCTAATTCCTTACTTTATATGCATTTGTACACGTACTCAAATTATTTACATATGTTCACAAAATCGGAATGTATATTATTCCATGTATAAAATTTCTAGTTTTCAAATCTTTAAACCTTCCTTGATATTGAAGTCAAAACAAACCTATTGTAACTACTACATACATAACTACCTTAGTCCACAAGTTGGTCATTTGTATGCATATAGTAATCAAAGTAACATGCTCGAAGAATAACTTAAGGAGATAACATGAGCAAGCTATGATCTGCTATCTCCCGTGGCCATGCATGTGAAGGAAACTTAGGGAAGTGGCGACGTACGCCCACTTTGGCTAGAAAGAAAAATATGGCCTCTGCTTATAGAGGCTCAACTCCAAACATTCAGAAACATCTTTTATAAACAACTCAACTACTTCTAATACTTAGAGCATGAATACTAACTAAAACAACCTGAGACATACTAATTAAGTAATAATTAATGAGAATTCTTGAGAATTGTAAGAATTTGACAAAAACCAACTAAGAAACATAAATTAGATTGTATACCTCTTTAAAGCTAAATGAACTTAGTTTTACTTTCCTACATGATTGCTAACCTCTTCTTTGGACCACAACTCACTTACTCTCAAATTATCAGAGTTTTCAAGAACTAAAAACAAGCGGCGTGAATTGAAGATTATATCATCATTTTATAGAAGAACTTTTATTTGGGAATTTGCCTTATATGGAAGGTTGAGGACCGAAATGTGAAGGAGAATACATTGGTTCATAAAGGGTTTCTCAACCAACCACCATTAGCTACCTTCACAAGCCGATAATCATAAACTTGGAAGATTCATTATATAAGGTGTGGGATTCTTGTTACGTATGCCGTAAGTGACAATCATTTTGGGATAAGAAAGAAAATCAACAAGCTTGATTTGGTTACTATAAATTCCCAACATGTAATTTGCAATGTGTTAATACTACTTCTTAAAGGAAATTTGGGGATTATTTATGTACTGCATTATATAACCCATGTACATTTTCTATTACCGTGGTATTATTATCATAATATCTTAATGAAATCATTATTAATTTAACAATTGATATAATTATATGTCGATAGGGTATACACGAATGTTTACCCACACACTTCGTATCATATAACAATATTATTATGCAACTCGGCATGAATGCAAATAACTTTCTTACTATATAGTCTATATATATAATATATAGACATATTAATCATGCCACCTTATACCTTATATAAAATATATAGTTAACTACCCATTATAATAAGGTTTACTACATTGCATATTTGCAAATTAATCAAGTAAATATATAATCACATTATATTTATTAATCTTACTCATTAATTATTATTTATTCGTAATAATTATTAATTAACACATTATCAATTAATTACCCAAAATTGCAATTAATCAATATATTTCAACTCTTTTCTGATTTTCAAATAAATTGAATATTTAGTTATTAATAATCCTATCAATTCCTTGATATCAAACTCTTAGGTTAGTCCACTAATTTAAATAAACTATTAGTGACTCCTTTAATCATTCGTAAATTCACATAACTTCCACATGGGTTTAAATAGACTCCACAAAACTAACTCATTAAAATTAAATCACATATTTAATTAATAAAGAGTTTCAAATTCATGGACATTACATCCCTCCCCCCTTATAAAAATTCAAATCACTCGGGAATTGTAAAATAAAGTTACTCGAATAAAATCGGATAATTACGTTCTCATTTTTCTCTTTAGCTCCGTAACTTCTTCTGCTGCGTGATTCCTCCGAGGAGAATCTTAACGGAATGGATAATCTTTGTAAGACCCCAACTTATTATTAATGAAATTTAATTTTCTCTATTTATTATTTTGAAATAGTAAGGGTTGATTTGATTAATGTGGATAGTTAGAAGTAAAAATCATAAATATTTCAAAATAAGCAAAGTAGTTTATAAAATATTCATTGTTGTGTGGGAATATTCGTTTGGTAAGTGGGAATATTAAATCATTATCGTGGGAATATTAAATACTGCCAGTAGCGACGTGTATGGGCCCATGCTTGGAGCGATTGGATGAAGAAAGCAACAAATATAAGTTGTTTTAAAATAGCAGTGTAGTTATTCTGATTAATCTTTGTTAAAATACTCGATTGGTTAAAACATTAGTAGCACCGGTATTGCACCGATTATTGATTCTTACGTGAGAAGGCCTTTACTCAATAATAGTTCACGATAATTCTTTATTCGATTATTTTATTGATTTAATAATTCTTTGCGTTGATATTTTATATTCTTTGTTGTTTCAATAATTGTCATTACCACAGTATTTTTATTATCGAGCAATAATTATATTATCTGAATAATATTATTAGATAACATTATTGGCATGATGAAAGATTACATCTAAGAGTGGTTTGGTCACTAATTTATTGACGTTAGGAAAAATTCTTATTGGAAGCCCCTGCTTTCCTGAGGCGCACTTTCGGTTATCGATATTGTGATTTTGTAATATTATTTGTGAATAATTAATTATTGATTCATATGATAAAGGAAAATATTGATTTTATGTGGATATAGATGGAGAAAATTTTAATGTGACTTGATTGTTGAAAATTGAAATTTTATCTTTTTACGATAAAATAATTTATTTAAATATATTATTATATTATAATAATATAATAATGGAGATATTTTACAACGAATGTGGGATATATGAGTATACGAGGAGGAAAAGTATTTTGTTACAATAAATATTTAAAACATATTAAACATGTGGAATTACGACCCCATTTATTGGTAGAAATTTGATTATAGCACAGTAAATACATGGATTTGTGGATTTCGAGTTGATTTTTTGTTGGAATTGGAAACCTTTCTTACGCAGAAGTTATAGAATTGAATTTCCTATAAAAACTCGTGAGATTTGAATTTTCTTTCGATAAAGGGCTATTTATTATGAATTATTGAAGTTAGAAGTTCTGAAATAATTAATTTTTTGGGAGTTTTAGTTAATTATTTTGAGAAAAACGTTTTTGCAACTAAGTTGGCCTCACATGTGATTCAAATGAGGGTGAGATCAGTTGTCTAAGGTGGGCTAAAGAAAATGTGAAAAATATATTAATATTATATTCAATTTTCTACTTTGAATTGTTCTAAGCATTTTCTATAAATAGGGTGCTTGCAGGTTAGAATTGAAAAAACACACCGAAGCTGAAGTTTCTCTCTATTTCTCTCTCGATATATTGAGCGTATTCTTGTGAGTATACTTTGAGTATTGTTAGACGTTGCAAGTTCCCTTCAGCACTATACCCGATATTCCAGCTAGAAGTACTAATCTTTCGAGGTAAGGGATGTTATTTTCTTCTCAAATGATATTATTTCTTCAATATCATTATCTTTGAAATATTTAGTTGAAACTTTTTATCAAATTTGGAACTTTTTCCATATCGGGGAGTTACTATTCATGAGAGTTACTATTCACGAGTTACTATTCATGAGTTACTATTCGCGAGTTACTATTCACACGAGTACTATTCATGAAAGCGTGAAGATGTTTTTTTTAGGAAATTTCTATCTTTGGTGTGTCAAAGTTACTATTCACGTAATACATAAGACTATTCACCGAAAATAAAATTTCTTCTTTTGTCCAAATATCTATTCTGGATACTAGGGCTGATTGTATCCATGTTTTGATCATTCTTGAATTTTACACCCAGCTATGCTTTATTTTTGAGGTATTTTTGAACATGGATAAAACAAAGTACAAATCTTAATCCTTAATCCTTGTCATTTTTGTTTTCCTTTGGATTAGATTTCTTTAAAATAT